>PVJH01013538.1:0-60082 GCA_004026705.1 Nesogale talazaci | reverse complement strand
ATTTTATGTTCACAGGCCCCTGCATTAAAACTGTGAACTCTCCTTTCTCTAGGTACTTATTTATTGCTTTATTTTTGTCTCCATGGCCTCTGATATTTAATTAAACCATTTCTTTATTATCTAATTTTGATGCCAGAAAGTAAATTCCAGGAAAGCAGCATGTTTAGGGTTTTGTTTGTTTTTGCTGTTCTTTTTCTAATTCTGTTCTCCCATCTCCCTCACAACTCCTGGTACCCACCAGCCTTTTAATTTGATGGATTTGCCTATTATACATTTTCCCTATAAGTGTGGTCACACTACATCCGTTCTTTTGTTTCTGACTTATCTTCCCTGCCCCCATTAAGGGAGAATATGATCTATGATTCAGATCAAAGTTTACAAACATGTTTGGTTTGGGATTCAGGCAATCAGAATCATCAGTGTTTGAAATGGAGATCATGTATAATAAGTATTCCTTGGGCTGAGCCCTGGTGGCATAAGTGTTGAGTGCGGATCTGCGGCCTGCGAGCTTGGCGGTTCAAATCCAGTAGCGGCTCTCAGGAGCAGCACTGGGTAGCGCCCATGACCACCAGAGGGCAGTGATGCCCCCCCCCAAAAAAGGTATTCCTTGTCTCTTACTAGCAATAATAATGATAATTTCTGATACTAGATATCAGGTCCCTTTCTAGCATTTTCCATACAGTTTTTTTTTCCACTTTGAATTATCCATCAGAATAACCCTTTTATATAGTCATTGCCATTCTGTTTTGTGACTTAGGAGCATAAAGCTTAGAGAATTTAAGTAACTTGTCTACAAATAGATAAGAAGTAGTGAAGGCAGAATATAAAGTTCAGTCTGCCCCTTCCAATTCTATGTTTGTACATAGTCCTACAAAGCACTTTCATGCAAATTCTACTCTGATTCCGAGTTGCCATGTTGGGCACTTTGTCTTGTCTGGCAGAGATGGAGTCAGAGATACAGAAATTATGCTTTGGGCCAACATAGGTCACACAAGAAGAGAGTGAGCCAGGTGTGCGCGTAGACTTTCTCTTTCCTCATTCTCATCCCTTTCTCATTCTTCCCAGTGTATCTTCTGATTGTGGAAGAAACCAGCGCCTGGAATATTGCAATGATTCACCGAGGTGATAGAGCTAGGTAGCAAACTAAGACCAGAGCTCAGTTTTTCCGCTTCCCAAGTTGATATCTTTTTTTATTCTATCTGCACCACAAGCAAGAGCAAACTGTTCAAGAAGTTCACTTTGAGCTATATTTCAAACTAGGCATACCAATACAGAACTTTTTGCTCATCATTTTTGTTTCGTTAAAAATGTCCTCCATTATTTGAAATACTTAGTCAATTTGCTAATCATCAAGTCTCTCCTGAATGACTGGCCCGAATGTGTTTAACAGTTGATGCAGGCCTGGAGGGGTCTCCATCATCAGGTCTGGAGAACCTCGGCATCAGCAGCTCTCCCTCCCCCTTGGTAGACTTAAGAGAGCCAAAGTAAATAGAATTTTCCGCCTCAACAGCTGTATTTATTTTGGGCCGTTTCTCTACCTACGACGCCCATTTGCTGTCCTTAGAGCTTCTGAACCTGTTTATTTTCAGCCTCCCAGAGGCAGGCAGCTGTTGCATTCTTGTTTCATGGTGAAGTCAACAAGTTCTTCTGGAGGGAAGAAGCCATTTAAGATCATCAACGATGTAATCTAAGAGAACGTTTACAAGTTGGGTCCATTTCCTGAGCAAGACACCATTGTGCTCTCAAATATCTTATTCAAGTAGCTCAACAAGTTGTAATTGGAGTCAGAACTGGAGCACAGAAAATTATACAGTAATATACAAAGGTCTAACGAGCATTGTAAACCTCTGGTTTAAAGGCTACTCTAAGGCAGTAATCAAATGAGTTTGTTTGAAATGAGTTTCCATACAGAGGACTTGATTGAGCTCACAGAAATATTTTGCATCTCCCTGTTTGTGTGTTTCTATATTTGCTTGTTTTTGATGAGTTCATATTTTAAAAACACACAAATAATGGTTGGCATCTTTAGATTTGCTTATTTCAGGTGAGTGAAGCCTTCTGTGATGGCTGTTTCACCCAGCATGGTGCCTTCCAGGCGCACCCATGTGTGGCAAGCAGGAGAGCATGATTTCTCTTTTTGGCAGAAGTGTATTCTCTTGAGGCTCCCTTTATATGTCGATGGACTTTTGGATAGTATTTACCTTTGGGTTGTTGTGAAAAGTTGACAACAAACATGGGTTCTGTCTCTGTTGTTTGATAAAGGTTTCTTGTGCATGTGTTCTTGTCGTGCCTCTTGCTTCTTTGGAGTATGGACCTGGGATTGGGATCACTGAGTTATATGGTAGTTCCGTGTCCATCTTTCTGTGGGGCTACCATATTGTTTCCATGGGGGTGGTACCATTTTATATACCTATTAGCAGTGGGTGAGGTTTCCAGTTTCTTCGCAACTTTGGCAACATCTACTTTTGTTTGTTTTTTAATCATTGCCATTCTAATAGAGGGGGTGCTTGTGTATCTCATTATAGTTTTGATGTTCATCTCCCTAATGAAATCCTTGTAGTGTAGTTGCTATGAGTTTGACTGCTAACTACAAGGTCAGCAGTTTGAAGCCACCAGTCCCCCGTCTGGGAAAAAAGACAAGGGTTTCTATTCCTGTACAGAGTTACTGTCACAGAAGCTCACAGGGGCCGTTCTAGCTTGACCCATAGTGTTACTATGAATCAAAATAGACTCAATGGCAGTGAGTTTGTGTTATTTTGCATTTAATAGAGCCTTGGTGGTATAGTGGGTTATCTGATGGACCTGCTGGATCAGCAGTTTGAAGTCGCCATCCACTCAAAGGAGAAAAAGGAGGCTTTCGTTCCTGTCAGGTGGTCCGGAGTTATAATTGACCTGCTGGCAATGAGGATGGAGTTTCAGAGTGGAGTCCTAAGGACACTGGAGGCACCATGGGCTGGATGATGAACTGCTAACTTCAAGGCAGGCAGTTCAAATCTAGCAAGCACTCTTTGTGAGAAAGGTGAGGTTGTCTGATCCCATAAAATCTTGGAAACCCTGTATGGGATTGTTATGAGTTACAGTGGATTCAATGGTTGTGGATTCGTGTTGTTTGGTAATGGAGTCATGTCAGCACATTGGGTTGAGCATTGGACTTTGTTATAGGTAGGGTTCTCTAAAGAAACAAAACCAGGACACTTATGATTTCTATCTATTCATCTATCTATTAACCTATCTGTCTAATGATCTATAATCTATCTGTATCTATTACAATATATTTACACAGAAAAAAGGAATAAAACCCCTACTTACTTCACACGGCATTATAGAAGTATTAATTCAACTCACTTGAAAAAAACCAAAACATTTTATTGAGACTCACATAACTCATATCACAACCCACCCATCCATCCATCCATCCATCCATCCATCCACCCATCCATCCTTCCGTTGTGTCAAACACATTTGCACATTTGTTGCCATCATCATCCTCAAAATATTTGCTTTCTATTTGAGTCCTTGCTATCAGCTCCTCATTTTCCCCCTTCCCTCGCTCCCTCAACTCACTGTTTTGGAACAGTTAATATACTTGAATTCCTTAAACTCACATGGATTGTCAGGTCTAAAGTCAAGGAAGCAGACCTCTTCCCCCAGGCAAGGCAAGCAGAGTCTGCCTACAGGAAACAAACATCAGGGTGGGTCAGCAATAGTCAGTAGGTCAGGAGCTTAGCCAGGCATGCTCTGATGGGATCTGGAACTCAAGCTAGGGGACCTCCAGCCTCAAGCTCAAGCAATGCATGCACCAGCAGTGTGGAGAAGCAGGCCTCGAAGAAGCCTCAAGCTCTAGTGACAAGATCCATGGATTGGTTTAGTCCACAGGTAGTGTAACACACAGCTTGAAGCAGAGAATTAACTAAAGCAGCAGCACGCTGGTCCACTTACCAGGGAGCAAGAGAGATGGTGGTGGAGCTTGCAGAGTCATATATCTCATTAGCCTCCATTCAAGCTGTGACCTGATTAAACCCTGCCCACACTTTCCTATTGGCCTAGTTGGCAGTATAAAACCTAACTATCACAGACTATTAATAGAAATGCTGGTTGATTGAAGCCTACCTGGTGGTCTGCAGGAGAAAGATGAAACAGTCTGTTTCAGTAAAGATCGACAGCCCAGAAAACCCCATGGACTACTTCTATTCTATCCTGTAAGGTTGCTATGCGTGGGAATAGACTCAAAGGTAGTGTGTGGGTAGTGGATAGTGATGGTAAACATCTTTTCATGTGCTTGTTGTTCATTTGAATGTCCTGCTTGATTAAGTGACTATTTAAGATCTCCGTTCATTATTTGACCAGGTCATACAAAAATAATTTCTTTCTGGAGAACTAGTAAAGGAGCCCTAATGATAGATTATTGTCTTTTTGTTGTCATGTTGTAGAAGCTATATATTATATATATGATGTTAATAATTTTGAATATATTATTGCCCCCAATTTTTCTCCTAATCTTCTTGCTGTGTTTATAGTCCCATTAGGGGGGAGTTAGGTGCTATGTTAAAGTGATTAAAGTGGGGTTACTTTGAGTCCCCTGCCTTAGTTTCTTTGTAGGAGTCATCTGCACATTAGTTGTCATCTTTGACATCTGTGCTAAACCAAGAACTAACTTCCAGCTTTGAAGCTGGTCTCTCTCCTTGGTCGAAAAAATGTATTGGATTTTAAAACCAATTTTTGCTGAATGAAGGAATAAATGAATAAATGGTGGAATGAAGGAAACTATTTGTTTTCTAGGTAGTTTTCAGTAAAAAAATCCTATTCATGATTTTGTTGAAAATGTTTATTTCTCCAGATAAAAGGCCAGGGATGGACAGAGTTGGGGACAGAACAGAAAATTTAGTTTAGCATTCAGAAATGGAATTTCAGAAAAGATAAGTAATTTACTCATCATCACCCAGACTGCTATCCACAAAGCAGAACTGAAAACGCAACCTCTTGGCTCTTAGTGACAAGCGGTTTCTACTAACCATGGTCCCTCTCCTCCACTCTTTCTATTCCCAACTCAAAGTGCAGCTCAAGTTTCCACCATTTGGCTTTTATTGTCCTTATCTAATATTGCTCATGCTGCTACTTCATAGTCTGTGAACAATTCACACATAAATTTTAGCATAAATTTGCATTAATTAAAATATTTAAAATTAAAAATGAAATACCACCCGTCCAACTAGTATTGGAGTATTTTATTTTCACTCTACATTTATCCTTACTTTTCAATTAAAATTTTCTAAATTGAAATTGTGACTCAACTTTGCCTCCTCATCTTAACTGCATAGTGTCTAATCAAATAGATTTTTCTAGAGAAATGTCTCCCTCGTTAGCATTAAGGGGAGGAACTGTAACATATTGGGTGGGGGGTGGGGGTGGGAGGAGACTCCTTAGTTTTTCAAATTCATCCAAAGAAGAATCATCTCCATCTGTGTTTCCTCTCTCACTTTTAAAATCAGATGTGGAAAATATTTAACATCCCATGGAATCCTCCCATTTAAATCAGTGCCCACGAGAAATTGTGTGGGGGTGTTTAATTTGCCTCCTTGCCAATGGAAATCTTTATCTTCGCCTCACGGCTGGATTGTAGTTTAATCAAAGAAAGTCTCTCTGAATTGATGTCGTGCTTCCCGGGCCCCTCACGCAAGGACCATGAATAACTTATCGGCTGTGGGTCGCGTTTCTCTTTATGAGCGCGTATTCTGGGCTAGACCTATGCAATAGTTACGAAGTTCTTCTTCAGCTCCTGCTGGGAATGTGCAGAACACTGTTGTTGCTATAACTCTCCAAGCAGATGGCCAAGTTCAAGGGAATTTGGTAACTTCTTGTGTTGCAGCCAAGAGTTTTCAATTATCAACAAAAGATGGCATACCAGCCCGATTACTCCTGATGGATTCCCGTCAAGGAGTCCAAGTAACCATAGTTGTGTGGGCGTATGTGGTCTGAAAGAACAGAAATCAGTGAAAATTTCAAGCGTAAATACACAACCAAGAGCATTTACACATCACAACCAGACAAACGTAGCCCACTGGTTTATACGTGCTTTCCACAGGAAGCAGGAGATTTGGGGCCCCTGCCAAGCCTGCGCTTCAGTGGTTGTAAAGTATTTGAAATACATTTGTGTCCCTCTTTGCAACAAACGTCTCTGGCAGCTTATTGGCCTCAAGTGTCAACATACTTATAAAACACAGTGCCTCTTACATAAGACAGCCAGTATGAGGAAAGACTTTGTTAGTGACCTGGTTCCCCCTAAACTCTGACCAAGAATTACAAGCTGAGACCCAGAAGCAGGCTTATCTTGAGAAGCCTAAATATGTAGACTCAGTTCCTAGATAACTCCTTCAGTCATGGAGTTAAGATTGTGTGTTTTTAGAGTGATTTTATGAGCCAAAGCAAATCCCAAAAGGGAAAAGAGAACTCCGTCACAAAACAAAACAAACAAACAAAAATCCGTGACATTGAGTCGATTCCTACTCAATGCAACCCTATCGGACAGGGTCGAACTGCCTCTCTGGGCTTGAGAGCCTGTAACTACAGGAGGCGATAGCCTCACCTTGCTGCTGCAAAGTGCCTGGTGGTTTTGAACTGCTGACAGGGCAAATAGCAGATCCAGCAACTTAGGGGCCGCCCATCTGAGTTTAAGGTAAATCATTCCTGGTAACAATGTGGCATGGGCAATCTCTGAGGCACAAGTCCTGATTGCCCAGGCTCGGTGGCCTTTATTTGCCCAAATAATGATTTGCAGAAATGATCAAACCTGACTCTGAAAGTGGCAATAATTGAATCATAATCTACCTAAAGTGCAGCTCAGCCCACATCACCAACATTTTATAGGTTCTTCATCATTTGTAAAGTAAATGCAAACCCCCCAGCCTGGTTCTGTCAATACTCTCTCCAAATAATACTGCAAATTTATCTTCATTGCTTTCTAGGTTTTAATAAAGTCAGATGGGTGGCTGATCCCTAAAATGCTCTAGGCTTTTCCGTTTTGTTGTAGCTGTTTATATAGTATTGCATATGTGATTGTTGTATTGCTATTATTAACTTCAGTATTTGCTGAATACTTACTAGGTGCTGAACATCATACTTCATCTTATTTATGTTTGCTTCATCATCATATTTAATCATCACAATCAAGACAATGAAAAGTGAAGTCACAGAGAGGGAGGAAACATTTTCAAAACACATTAGCAGATAAATAATTTGTATCCAAAACATTCAAAGAACATTTAAAACTCAACAATAAGAAAACAAACAGCTCAGTTTTTAGTAAAGGGTAAAATAACTGAGCCGACACCCTCTCAAAGAAGACAGAAATATGGCAAATAAACATGAAAAGACTCTCTTCAGCCCCTGTCATTGGCATTTGCTGTTTTTAGTTCCTATAGAGACAGTGCTGACTCATAGACTTTATTTGACTCATAGAAAAAAATGTCCTTCATCTTGCATTATTTTTACATTCATTGATATTGGTGAGTCCATTGTTGCAACTACTGTGTCAGTACATTTCCTGGGGATATCCTTAATTTCTGTTGGCCTGCTAATTTACTAAACACAATGTCCATTTCTAGCAATTTATGTTTCCAAAGTAACTGAAACAAAATTTCAGCCTTCTCACTTTTGCGGAACATTCTTTCTGTATTTCTTGCAACACTGATGTATTTATTCTTTTGGCAAACACCACAATGTGAATGCATCAATTCTGCAGTTTTCTGTCTTCATTACTCAACTTTTGCATGCATTTTTGGGAGTCTCAAACATTTTGTGAAAAATAAAAGGAATGAAAAGCTAATGTAATTTTCCCATGAAGATGTGGAGCCACAGGAACCCTCATTTATTGCTGGTATACATGCAAAATGTTCTAGTCCCATTGGGAGATGGTTTGGCAGTAGTTTCTGGAAGAGCCTTACAATTTGTGATTGTTACCTTTGGGGGCTGAGTTGGGCTTCTCAGTGATTTGGAAGTTAAGGCCTAGTAATACCCCGTGATATGAACTACACAATGTAATCATGTCCTTAAGGGGACCTGCTGTAAGACTCTTTTAAGTAAGGGTAGAGTGTAATCCCTTTACTAAGGTCATATCTCTGATGCAATTGAAAGGAAGTGTCCTTAGATTTGTGGCCTACTCCCAACATAAACAGGCACTGTGGAAAGTTTGCTTGCTCCTTGCTGCATCTAGATTGTGCTACAGATTCATTCACTTCTGGTCTTTGGACTGAAGCCAATGGCTTGCCATATTGCCTCTGTATTTTGGGACTCTTCAGTGGGCTGATAGCTGACTTACCAACCTTGGATTCATTTACCTTTGCAGTTACCAGCCTGTTGCTCCCCTGCCAATCTTGAGTTCATCAGTGTTGCAGGTCTGTGAGTCAGGAGAAAAAGCCAGTTTAACATCTGACCCACAGAAATGATACCTGTGAGACTTAGACTTGACTGCTTCTAAACGGTGTGACAATCTTGATATAATTTTTTCTACATATGCATAGAGAAGACTCACTTTGCTGCTCTAGAGTACTGAGCCAAGCACACTTTCCCCCTCATTTTTTCAACAACATACATACTGATTAGATACATGAATGTCATCTGATGGGGCAAGAATCAAATTGACTACATCTGTTGGAAGAGACAATGGAAAAGCTCATTATCCTCAATCAAAAGCAAGGCCAAGGACTGACTGTAAAACATACCATCAGTTATTGATAAGCTAGGTCAGGTTGAAGCTGAAGAAAATAAAAACAATCCATAAAAACCAATATACAGGGCTGAGCCCCGGTGGCGTAAGTGTTTGAGTGCGGAACTGCAGCCCCCGGGCTTAGCGCTTCAAATCCAGTTGCGGCTTTCAGGAGCAGCTCTGGATAATGACCAGCAGAGGCAGTGATGCCCCCCCCCAAAACAAAACAAAACAAAACAAAAAACAATATATAACCTTTAATATATTCCATCAGAATTTAGAGATTGGCTTAGTCTGGGTACATTAGAAAAACAAATTCATAGAAACTCATATTTTAAGAGATTGTTTTTTTATATAGGCTAAGTGTACATCAAGAAAACATCCCAATCCAGTGCGGCCCAAATCCACAAGTTCAACATTAACCCATATGTCCAACATTAACCAAATCTGCAAAGCCTGCCTCCATCTCACAAGACAAATGCAATGATGCCGACTGAAGAGGAAAGCTAAATCAGTGAGTGTGTAAGCATCTCAGTGCTGGCAGGGGCTTCCCCATGGCTGCTCCAGCATCCAGGTCCATGTGGCTTCTTCTTGCAGGGATTAAGCCATGCCAGCTGAAGCAGGGAACTGCCTACGGCAGCTGCACCCTGGTCTGTCCATCACAAAGCAAGAGATCAGACTGAGAACTTGAAGGCTTGCCTTCAATTGATCCCACATGTGTTTATCAGCTAGGTTGGCACAATAAACTTTAACTATCTCAGAGACCATCTCAAGAACAAATTTGATTTATTGACTACTAATGACTGAAGACCTGATGTGCTGTGGGATGACATCAAGAAGATCATAGAAGAAGAAAGCCATAGGTCATTGAAAAGATGGAAAGAAAGTTAAACCAAAGTGGATGTCAGAAGAGACTCTTATACATAGAGTAGCTAAAGCAAATGGAAAAAAAGTTGACATCAAAGAGATGAACAGAGAATTTCAAGTGGCAGTTTATGAAGAAAAAAGTTCAGCATTATAATAAAATGTGTAAAGACCTGTAGTTAGAAAGTGAAAAGGAAGAACACATTCACCACAATGCATGCTGAAATTTTTGTGGAAAAAATTCAAGCCTTGAATTATAATCTTGAAGGATTCCAGGGACAAAATATTGAATGTTTCAGGAAAAATCAAAAGAAGGTAGAAAGAATATGGTCATTCTACCCAAAAGAGTTGGTTGATGTTAAACAATTTCAAGAAGTATCATAGGATCAAAGACCAATGGTATTGAAGGAAGAAGTCCTAAGTGCACAAAAGGCATTAGTGAAAATTAAGGTTCCAGGACGGGACAGAATGCCAACTGAAATGTTTCAACAAGGCGATGAAACACCAAAAGCACTCACTTCACTGTGCCAAGCAATTTGGAAGACAGCCTCCTGACCATCCAACAGAAAGAGATCCATATTTATACCTCATTCCAAAGAAAGATGATTAACAAAAGCAAAAATAATGGAATAGTATAATTAATATCAAAGGAAAATAAAAATTTACTGAAGATGATTCAAAAAGAGGCACACTAGTATGCTGTGAAGGAGCTGTCAGAAATTCAAGCTGGATTCAGAAGAGGACATGGAATGAAGAACATCATTGATGATATCAGATTGACCTTGACTGAAAACAGAATTCCAGAAAAACACTTACTATGTTTTATTGACAATGCAAAGACACTGGACTCTATGGATAATAATAAACGATGGTTAATATTGAGAAGAGTGAGAATACCAGAACATATAACGGTGCTCATTCAGAATTTGAGCAGAACCATTTACTGCAGCATGATTTGAAATCACAAAACGTGATTTCACATCAGGATTATATCCTTACATAATACTTATTCAATCTGTATGCTGTTATGCAAATATTCAGAGAAGTTGGGCTATATGAAAAAGAATGTGGCATTAGGATTAGAGAAAGACTTATTAACACCTGGGTTTTATAGATGACACAACTGTACTTGCCACAAGGGAAGACAACTTGAGACACTCTTGCTGATGAAAATCAAAGCCTGAAACCTCCAGTGTGGATTGAAACTTAATGCAAAGAAAGAAAATCTTCACAGTTGAATTATTATGGAACACCATGAAAAACAAGAAATATCGAAATTTTCAAGGTCTTTATTTACTTGGCTCTACGATCCATACCCATGGAGGCAGTAGTGAAGAAATTAAATGACTTACAGTAATTATGGCAAATCTGCTGTACAAGACCACTTTAAAGTTTTGAATAGCAAAGTTGTCACTTTGAGGACTAGCTGTGCCTGACTCATACCATTATCATCTCATATGTATGTTCAAAGTGGACAATGAATAAGGATGAGCAGAGAAGAATTGATGCATTTAACTTATGGTGTTGGCAAAGAATATTGAAAGTACTGTGGATTGTCAGAAGAACAAATAAATTTTTCTTGAAAGAAAAACAGTCACAAATTTCCTTAGCAGTGAGATTGGACATCTTACTGGGAGAAATCAGTCTCTTTGTAAAATGGAAGGTTAGCATAAAAAGACACCTCTCAATGAGATGGACTGATAACAGGGGCTGCAACAATTGACTCAAATATACCACTTGTCAAGATGGTGCAGGATAAGGCATTGTTTTTGTTCTGTTGTTTACCGGTTGCTATGAGTTAGAATTGGCTCAAAAGCACCAAGTGACAGCAATACATGGTTCAGCAATTGGATTCTTAAGTATTTATGCAAATAAGTTGTAAATGCACATACTTAAAAATATTTTAATTCTCACAACAGCCTATGAGGCAGAAATCTAAAATTGTTTATTCAAATGTTTACAAAACTTGTAAGTGACTGAGAAGGGTGCTTTGATTGTTTGGCATTTAAGCTTTTGATAGAGTTCATTCTCTCTCTCTCTCTCTCTCTCTCTCTTCCTGAAACTTGTGGTATCCCAGTTGGTTTGTACCAGTTCATAAAAATTGATGATGAGTATCTCTTCTTAACTCCATGCCCCAAAACATCATACTGGAAGCTTGAAATCAGCCGTGTGGTATTTATACCACTGAAATTGGCAACGAGAAATCAGGCCTCCACCGCACCATCTCCTATCTGGTTTAACAACACATTGGAACCTTTTCAAAGATGAGAAGTCTCCATGACCCCATTTGCCTATTACGTTTTCACTGCTCCCTTTGTCAATCTATAGAATTTTGTTAAATGACTTCTAGAAGTAGTTAATCTGCAAGGTGATTTGAATGATGTCAAGGTTAATGACATTTGGTTACTCACTTAGGAATTAGTTCCTCACTGGGCAAAGAATAGACACATCAATAACATGAATAATTGCTGACAGAGTATTTCATTTGTCCATTCTGTATCCCCCATTCGTTATTCACTTAGAAGTCTTTATTTACATACATAAAAATGTCAAACCATGTAAGGACCATGAAAGCACTACTGGATTTGACTATTAATCACTGTTGCTGACTATTAATCACTGTTGTCAAAGTCTAAAATAGTGTGAAATACATAGATGACAAATTGTTAATGAATAAAATTATTATAGAATATACTAGTATGTTATTGTTTTTAGGTATCACCAAGTTGGTTCCTGATCATGGTGACCCTATGTACAATAGAATGAAACATTGCCCAGTCTTGTGCAAGCCTCACATTGTCAATCATCTTGTCAAAGGTTTTTTTCTTTGTCATGGCCCTATTAATTTACCAACCATGATGTCCTTCTCCAGGGACTGGTCTCTTCTAGCATCATTCCCAAAGTACAGGAAACAAATGTTGCCATCCTCACTTCTAAGGAGCATTCCGGCTGAACTTCTTCCAAGGCACTGTGACAAAAAGGACTATCCAACATTTACTAGTATAAGGTGACAATATTCTTTATTGTATGTCAAGTATGAGGCCTTGGTGGTGAAGCAGTTATGCACTGTCTGCAATCTGTATGGTTACCACAGCAGTTTCCGAACCACTGCCCGCTCCCTGGGAGAAAGACTGGACTTTGGATTCACGTAAACAGTCACAGTCCTCGAAATCCACAGAGGCTCTCTATGAGTCACCTTTGACTTGATGTCAGCGAGGAGGAGGAGGAGGAGGAGCTATATAAAGCACAGCATATAAAGAACCCTATTGGATAGAGAATTGCCTTTTTGGGTTTTTGAGACTGTAAATCTCTATAGTAGCAGAGAATTTCATATCCTTCTGAGGAATGCATTCGAACTGTTAACCTTGCCCTTAGCAGTTCATTGAGTAATCCACTAAATCCCAGGGCTTCTTCTAAAATGCTAGCAATGCCTATCTATGACTGATGGGATCATAGGTCTTACTGATTTTTTTTTGAGAGATGTCTTAATCTCTTAGTGCTACTCTAATACCACAAGTGATGACTTTAATTAACAAAACCAAGAGTCTAGTTCCCAAAATGGATGCCTTGTCTTCAGGCATAGGTTATATTTACAAACAGAAAGATATCCAGGAAGATATAGTAAAAAACATAATAATAAAGAGAGATTGTGGCCCTTATTACCCCTGTGCACACCTACAAAATTTTCCCATCCTCATTCTCTCCTCAGCCTCACATCTACCCCAAATAATAAGAGCTACACTTTATTTGCACACTTTCTATGTGCCAGTCACTGGCCTGAGTTCTTTGTATGTCTGAACTTTAGAGGAGTCCAGCAATACAGGTAGATTTTAATCTCGAGTTCACAGAAAAAGTCTTAAGATCAGAGTAGTTAAGCAATGAGTCCCTAGAAGGAGAAACAGTCTTCCTGTTTCTATCCTAAACTATACTAAGCACTGCTATCAAGTGAACTCTGACACATGCTGTCATTTAAGACAGGGTAGAACTGCTCTGTGGGTTGTCAAGACTGTAACTCCCCAGCCCCCCACCCTTGCCGAATTTCTTTCCCCTAACCCCATAGTTTCAAATCACTTCATTGGAGGCTCACACAGCTCTTATTGCAGTCTAAACACCCATCCATTGTGTCAAGTACATTTGTACATATGTTGTCATCATTTTCAAAACATTTTCTTTTTACATTTATTTGGACCCCTGGTATCAGCTCATTCCCCACCCCCACCCCCTATGAACCCTTGATAATTTATCATTTTTCTCCCTTCATCCATTTTTTATTGTCCATCACCCTGGGAGGTGGGTTATATGTAGATCATTGTGATGGGTTTCCCCTTTCTGCCTCCACCTTCACCTTCCCCTCCTGGTATTCCTACTCATTATTGGTCCTCAGGGATTTGTCTGTCCTGGATTTCATGTTTTGGGCTCTTATCTCTGTACCAGTGTACATGCTCTGGTTTAGCCAGATTTATAAGGTAGAATTGGGATCACGATAATGGAGACGGGGGTAGCATTAAGATACTAGGGGAAAGTTGTATGTTTCATCATTGCTATACTGCATCCTGACTGGTTCGTCTCTTCCTTGTGGTCCTTCTGTAAGGGGATGTCCAATTGTCTTCAGATGGGCTTTGGGTCTCCACTCCACACTCCCCATCATTCATAATGATAAGATTTTATGTTCTGGGTCTTCGGTGCCTGATACCTTATTCCATTGACACCTCATGATCACATAGGCTGGTATACTTCCTCCTTGTCATCTTAGTTGCTTCTCAGCCAATGGCTGCTTATTTATATTTAAGACTTTCAGACCCCAGATGCTATATCTTTAAAAAAAATCATTTTATTGGGGGATCGTACAACTCTTGTCATATTCCATACAGCCATCCATATATCTTTTGATAGCCGGGCATCATTAGCTTTCTTCACCATATTTGCTCATACACCCATTTTGCCTTCAGCAATTATGTTGGGAAGATGAACATCACAGAATGCAGGGTTATTAGAACAAAGTGTTTTTGCATTGAGAGTGTACTTGAGTAGAAGTCCAATGTCTGTCTGCTACCTTAATACTTAACATATATATGTACATAGATCTATTTCCCTATATTATATATAAATATAGTTAACTATGTACATGTATAACTTTCCCCAAACCCTTGACCACAGAACTCCTTTTCGAGGAGGCATCTCCAGCATCTGCATTGCCTTAGAACATGTTGGGAAATATTGCTCTAAAATAATGAAATCTGTTCCTCTTGTTCTGGAAACTTACAGCATCAAAATTTTTGGAAACTTTAGAGAAATATGCGATATAGCATTGAAATTTTAGAGTCATACTCTTAAAATTAAATAAAAATGAAGTAGTGCTTCCCAGCTTGGTCTTTAGAAGGATTATCAGAATGATTTGTCTTCAAATAACTTAAAAAAAATCACAACCAGACCTGATGGCTTGTTATCACCAAATAAGTCTAAAGAGGCTAGTTTCCCAAGGCAGTTCCCTAACTTCCTAGTAAATGATAGCATTATCATCACAAACAGAGGCTCACAAAGACAATGATGTGGCAACATTCATTGAAAGACATACACTTAATGAGGCAAAAATTCTAGGCAATTTCACTAAATAGAATCATAAGAATGTTGAGTATTTATCATTCTATGGTAGGATTATGAGCGGTTGTTAATTTTTCTTTTTTCTTTTTGGCATCACTGCCCTCTGGTGGTGGTGGGAGCTACCCAGCCTTGCTCCCAGAGAGGTGCTGCTGGATTTGAACTGCCAAGCCAATTGGCCGAAGTCCCGCACTCAACCACTACGCCACTGGGGCTCAGCCCAATTTTTCTTTTTATATGTGTTAAACATATATTAGGGGGTAGAGGGGATAGGGAGATGAAAGGGAGTTCAAAAATGAAAGGATAACAGAGGGAACGGGGCACTAATTTACCCAGGGGAGGAGTACTGGTCTTGTCTCCACAGAAATCGGAGTGGGCAAGCAGTTCCTACCACAAAGTACCCAACCATGGGGACAGCGTGGATGCATGGAAGGATGCAAGAAAAGAGAGCTACAGAGCCGGAAGCAACCAGAGTTAGATGGACTCCATCCCTAGAAGTGGGCGTGGCAGAGAACATTTGGGGGAGGAGCCAGCATCCCACACCCACAAGGACAAAGACAAGAAGGGAGGAAGAGGAAGAGAGCAGGTCCAAGCTCCATGCCAACACATAACGCTCAGAGGAATACATCACTCTGGAGACCCAATGCGCCACAAAAAGGACTGGACAAATAATGATTCCTGGGGGTACGAGAGAGGGGAGGAGAAGAGGGTATGGACAAACACATGGACAGGGGAGGGGGAGCAACATATGGTCTGGAATCGATGGAAAGGAGGGTGTGGGAGGCCTGGTCGGGATTAAGCAAGGACAATGAATCTATGAGGAAACACTGAAATGCTAATGAAAGTGGAACAAGATGGTGGGACAGGAGGGAGATGGAAGGAAATAGAGGAAAGAGCTAGAAGGCAAAGGGCACTTGCCGAGGTCTAACATAGGTATGTCCATACATAAATACAACTATCTGTTATAAGGTGGGAATAAATTTAAGAACATATCTATAGGCCAAATATTAGGGCAGCAAGTGGACCTTGAGCCCTCACCCTGGCGCTCCCTCAATGCAAGAACACTTTGTTCTATGAATCTGGTATTCCTCTAGGCTCACTGGCCTAACATGATCCCTGAAGTAAAATAGGTGCATAAGCAAATGTAGTGAAGAAAGATGATGATGCCTAGCCATTAAAAGATATTTCGTCTGGGGTCTTAAAAGCCTAAAGATAAACAATAGACCATCTACTTGAGAAGAGACCACACTCACACAGAAGAAGCACAACAGCCAGCGTGGCCACACGGTGGTGAAAGGTCTAGGCAATAGACATCAAATGGGGGGTGGAGACACATATCACTGCATGCACACATCCCCAACGTGCCCACTGAGGACATGTGGGAGCATGATCAAGAGTGGTGAAGAAAGCAGATGGGCCCAGCTATCAAAAGATATAGCATCTGGGGTCTTAAAGGCTTGAGCATAAACAAGCAGCCATCTAGCTCAGGAGCAACAAAACCCACCATAAAAGAAGCTCACTTGCCTGTGCAATCATGAAGTGCTGAAACAATCAGGCATCAGGCATCAAAGAACAAAAATCAAAATCAATGGACCAATTAACTCCCGATATCGCTGAAGACAAATGGATACAGAGGCAAACAGAGTAGAAGAAAAGATGGTGCCCAGCTACCAAATGGTTGAATGTTTAGAGTCTCAAAGACTTGAAGATAACCAAGTCGCCATTCAGCACGGAGACAGCGAAGTCCACATGGAGGAAGCATACCAGCAAGTGTGATCAAGAGGGGCCAAAGGGAGCAGGTGTCAAGCATCAAAGAACAGGAATCACTTCATTACAAGTGAGGAGAGGAGCAGGGTGGGGACCTAAGGCCCACTGGTGAGTAATTAGTCACCCGTTTACAGGGGAGCCATGGGAAGGAGACAGCCTAGTCAAGGTGCAGCTGGACAAGTGATGATGCATACAAGTTTCCTCTAGTTCCTGAGGTCTTCCTCCCCCGCAACCATCATGGTCCCAACTCTACCTTGCACATCCAGATGGACTGGAGAAGGTACACTAGTGGAGAGGGGGGCTGGAGATATGGGGAAACCAGGATGGATGAACCCCCTAGGGCCGGTGGTTAGATTGGGACTACTGGATGGGTGGAGAGAAGGTGGGGTAGAGACGGAACCAGCTGCAAGGATCTACATATGACCTGTCTGGAGGACGGGCATGGGGGAGTGGGTTGAGGGAGGTGCTCGGCAGGGTAAGATACGACAGAACAATAATAATTTATAAAGTATTGAGGGTTGATGGGGGAGGGAGAGCTGGGGAAGTGGGGAGGGGTTGGAGGAGCCGATACCAGGGACTCGGAGGAAAGGGTGGATGTTTGGAGAATAATGACGGCAGCGGACTTGCGAGGGTGCTTGCCACAGTATGGTTTATGTATTGGAAAAATGATGTATGAGGCCCTAATAAAATGATTTTTAATTAAAAAACTTATGATAATTGTGTTATTTTTGGAATTGAAATATTTTAAAAATATATCACATTAAAGAAGTCTTAAAAATTCTTGAATCTGAGGCTCACAGAGGAAAGCAAATTTTCCAAAGTCACATGGTCTGTCAGAAATCAAATCGAGGCTCTCAATTATCGGATGGAATTTCTTTCTAGAATACTGTACATTACTTCAGAAGTTTACACAGGCTTCTTTTCTTCAGAAAGGCAATTCCTACAAGAATAGAAACATGGTCTTCCTTGGTGGGTGGTCCCTTCTCTGTAGCAGCAGGAAACCTGGGCTGTTCTTGTCTATGCTTCTGGGTTTTCTACTACTCTTCTGATTTAGGAAGTGTCATGAAAGTAGGGGGGAGAGTAATGTTATCATTATACATGGGGGAGTCTTACTCTCTCATAAGGACACCTGTGATACATGAAACATCATTGCTGCTAGTTTTTCCAGGTTGCTTACTTCTGTTGAACATGCTCAGAATACATGGAGAAAGAAAACACATTGTATGAGCTTTGTTACCTCTTAAGGGAAGAATGACGAGAACTACCTCATGGGAAAATTTGGGGGATGTTTGGATGCTGAGGTTGGGAGATTGGGAGGTCTGTGGCAATTGTGGAGCACATTTTACACAATACACAATGAAGTAATTGATTGATGCACTGTTTTCAATTAAGATTGCATTTTTGTGGTTTTTCTTGTGGAAATAAGAGCTCAGGGGATGATGATATAATATTGGAAAGAGGATGTTGGAACCTCACCCACCTGGATTTACCTCTTTATAATACTAGGATATTTAAGTTGGAAAGTGAAAGGTGGCATAAAGAGTAGAAGCAAACCACCTTTATCAGAGAGACAGAGGACTTAGGAAGTCACAGTCCCAACCTCCTCATTTGGAAAACTATAAATTTTACAGTTGGGTAAATAGGTTTTAAATATTTACTGGCCACCCACTATGTAGCAGGAGGAACCTTGGTGGTAGAGTGGTTGCTCCTTGGGCTGTGATTCAAAAACTCATCAGTTAAAAACCACCAGCTGGTCCTCCAGAGAAACATGAGACTTTCTACTCCCAAAAGAGTTACAGGCTCAGAAACCCACAGGTTCTATCCTGTCTTATAGAGTTGCCAGAATTGACACGATTTCTGTGAGGCTGCACACAGACACTGTGCTTGACATTTGAAGCTAGAGCAGAAAATAGGGTGAGTCCAGCCTTCTATCATCTTGAGGCCCAAAGAGGTGAAATGACAAAGCAAATACAGAACTAGAATCCAGGTTCTAATAGGTGATCTTTCTTCAACTTTACATCTAGTAGACTGTGAAAAAACAAGAACAAAAGCAAAACTCACTGTCATAGAGACATATTTCAACTCATATAGGATAGAATATAACTGCACCTGTGGGGTTCCAAGGCTATAAATCTTTATAGGAGGAGCAGAAAATCTCAGGTTTCTTACGGAGCATCTGGTCGATTCGAACTAGCAACCTTTTAGTTAGCAGCACACTATGCCCCAGGGCCTCTTCTGGTATACTTTTGACAACTAAGATTTTATATAGTACTTGGACAATTGGGCTTCAGTGTTACTAAAACACCACCAACAACTAAAAAGACATTTATAGGGGCTGAGCCCCGGTGGCATAAGTGGTTGAGTGCGGGACTGCCACCCACAGGCTTGGCGGTTCAAATCCATGGCGCCTCTCAGGAGCAGTGCTAGGTAGCTCCCATGACCACCAGAGGGCAGTGATGCCCAAATATAAAGTAAAAATTAAAAAACATAAAAGACATTTATATACTTAAACATTTCTCTGTTTGTTCATGAGGTCCAGCTATATTCAAGGTACAAAACTCACAGAAAATATATATTTTTTAAGCTGAGAGTAAATCTGCATCTGTCAGTGACTCTCTTCCAAATAGTTACAAATAGGGAGTTGGAAACTCTGGAGTTGGCTATCTTTTGTTTTTGCCATTTGAAGTTGGTTTATAGCCCTCCCTCCCAAAGTACCCTAATCTTCTCCACCTTCTCTCTTCCCTTCCTCTTTCCCCTCCCCAAATCTTTATTCTTATCCCTCAGTCTTCTTTTGTTTTATGTATAAGCCCTAACAATAGGATCTTTCACAGTTATAAATCTGAGCATTTAAGACATTCTTTTTAAAGGTGGAGGGAAGGTGGGGTAGAAAGGAGGAACTGATTATAAGGATCCATGCATAATTCCCTCCCTAGGGAGGGACAGTAGAAAAGTTGGTGAAGGAAGACTTCGGACAATGTAAGACATGAAAATAATTATAGATTATCAAGAGTTCATGAGGAATGGGACATGGGAGGGGAAAAGTGAGGCGCTCAAGTAGAAAGCAAAAGTTTTGAGAATGATGATGGAAACAAATGTACACCTGTGCTTGACCCAGTGGATGGATGGATGGCTTGTAATAAGAGTGGGACAAGCCCCCAATAAAATGATTTTTTTAAAAAAAGATTATTTTTAAAGCCCTGAATATGAACACTTGCACTGACACAGCTAGTACTCACATACTTTTGCTTGTTCTTGCTCCATATTGTACTTTTATTTATCATTTTAAAATAAAAATTTGGCCTCAAGATGCTATTTGACACAGAGGAAGTCAATATGGGCTCATATCTATCACTATCAGGAAAGCATGTTATTGGCATTTCTCCCAAAGTGGGCAAGGCTGAAAGGGAGAAAAAGAAAAAATATGCAACATGACATGACTGATTCTTGACAAGTCCAGATAAAAAGGAAGAAAAAAGTACTGGTCTTTATCAGAGCAAATACTGTTATCTTCCCAAGTACACAAGAATTTCCAATATTAACCAACCTGTACTCTTCAGAAGACATTTTCTCATAGCTGAAGAATCACATTCATGTTGGCAATCAATTTATAAAGTCAAGAATGTGGTTTCTTGGACATTTGCCACTTTAGAATAGAGAGAGTAGAGTAGAAGTAAGGGATGCTCATGTCTTTGTTTTTCTCATTCACTGTGTGTGTGCCTCCTGCTTTCAGGAGATTGCTGGGAAGTGTTGTTGGTAGGTGCTGTCCAGAAGGTTCCAGTTCAAAGAAACTCTGGGTACAACAGGACAAAACACTGCCCGCTCCTGGGCCAATCTCACAAAACAAATGGAAAATAATTACTTGGAATGATCCAGAGTTTATGGGTACACAGCACAGGAGCTCTCTTTGGGCTTTATTTCATTAAGTGGAGCGGGAAAATTTGCTTATTTTTTTTAAAGATCATTGAAAATCAGCACGAAACTCAAACTCATTGAGACACCTGCCCTGTTAAGCTGGGTGGTCTTCGAACATTCTGCATCCAATCACTGTTCATAGTGGTGTGTGTGTGTGTGTGTGTGTGTTTCAGACGACCCTGGGCTCCTTAGTAAATACAATAGAGGGATCATTGAGATGATTGATGAAAAGGCAAATTCAGACTGACAAAACCCAAAATGTCTGCCATCGAGTTGATTCTGACTTAGTATGACGCTAAAGGATGAGACAGAATTGTGCTTGTGAGTTTCTGAGACTGTAACTCTACAGCAGGGTTCTAAGCCTGTGGGTCACAACACTTTGGGGGGGGGTTGAATGACCCTTTCACAGGGATCACCTGATACATAACAGCAGCAAAATTGCAGTTGTGAAGTAGCAATGAAAATAATTTTATGGAAAAAAATTTTAAAAATTTTATGGGTGGGGGTTTACCACAATATGAGGAACTATATCAAAGGGTCGTGGCATTAGAAAGGTCTACAGGAATAGAAAGTCTCATCTTTCTCCAAGGAGTGACTGATGGTTTTGAACTGCTGACCCTGACATAGAGGGGTAGTCAGAGAGAGAAAGGCCCTAAAAGAGATGGACTGACACAGGGGCTATAATAATGAGCTCAAGCATAGGGACAATGATGGGGTGACATAGGTTCAGACTGTGCATAGCACCACTGTAGGTCTACACCATCTGGATGACACCTAATAATAGTACTTTCTAGTACAGGAAGATCACAATCAGGCATAAGACTGGGAGGAAAACTGTTACTCAGGAAATCCTACTTGATATTCAGTTGAATTATGTTTTAGTTATTCTTTAATTATTCTTTTAGTTAATCTTGTACTTCTGCTAATAGCAACCTTAACAGCAAGTGGTGCTACTATATTTCATATGAAAGTTCTTTGTAGTGTCTTACATGAGGCAAATGTTTAATATGTCTTAGCCGCAACTATTATTACTGTACTATTTCTACTTCTGCCCCTAGCATGATCACTACAACTTCTGTCAGGTTTTCTACAACTACCTCTGCGTCACCTTGATATTGTGTTCCAATACTTAGTGATGACAGTATTATTATATTTAAAATACTTCTGTGTTTTAGAGTAATTTTAAATCCATAGAAAAATTGCACAGAAAGTAAAGAAAGTTCCCATATACCCCATCTGTCCTACCGTTAACCTTATTTTTCTAACATGGTACCTTATTGTGATTCATTTGTTACAATTGATGAACTGACATTTCTTTTTTAAGGCATCATTGCCCTCTGGTAGGAGTGGGAGGCCCAGCCTTGCTGCTGTTGGATTTGAACTGCCAAGCTAGTCGGCCACAGCCCCTCACACAACCACTACGCTACCGGGGCTCAGATGAACTGACATTTTTAATTATGAAAATATTTTATTGTGTTTTGGGTGAAAATTTACACAGAAAATGGCATTTCCATTTGACAATTTCTAATCATCTTGCTCAGGGGCATTGGTTCTATCTTTCACAATGTGTCAACATTGTTCCTATTTCTTTTTTGTTTTGTTTTGTTTTGCTTTTGCTTTTGGGGGGCATCACTGCCCTCTGGTGGTCTTGGGAGCTACCTAGCCTTGCTCCTGGAGAGCCGCTGCTGGATTTGAACGACCAAGCCTGTGGGCCGCAGTCCGGCACTGAACCACTACACCACCAGGGCTCAGCCCTCTTACTATTTCTATTTCTATTCTGGTTGTTCCATTTCTGTGGTAGTCAACTAATCTGGTGTCGATTTGAGGGTTAAGAGTGTGGGAGTGGAGTCTAGCCTGTCAATCTGGAGATAGCCAATGAGACCTCTGTGTGGGCTTGGCCTTCTCCTGAGAATTCTGGGAAATCCAGTACTTCCTTCTTGGAGGCAGGACACACTGTCTCTCTGTTCACTCCCTTGGAGACATGGCAGCTGAAGAGACACATGGCATCATGCGGATAGACCCTGAGTCCTGGAAACTGAAGGAGCCACGGGGAGACCCCTGCTAGCACTGAGTTGCTTCTACCACCACTGGATACACAAGACTCTTCACCTGCTGGCCTATGATTTTCCTAGTGTCATTGCATGTGCTTTGTGAGTCTGAAGAGGACTTCATAGATTGGTATCGTACATATGGGCTAATAATGGACTTCTGTCCTTGGACTGAACTGGGTTGGGATGTTTTCTTAATGTACAATCACCCTTTATATAAAATTCTCTCTTATATGCATATGCCTGTTTATATGCATATGCATGCCTCTCTAGTCAATCCAGACTAACACAATTTCTATTTATCTAGCTTCTCTCTTCTTCCTGCATCCTCTTGATCTGTAACCATTCAACATTGCTGTAGGGTAAATGCCAATCACTGGGGCTCAGAAAGGTGATTGGTTTCAGGAAACACAGTACTCACAGGGGTCATTATTTATTCTATATTCCAATCTGTTATTTATTTTATCTATCAGTCTTTTATGTTGCAAATCCAGGTGTGATTTTAGTATATAATTTAAAGAGAATCTCAGCGATAGTCTCAAGAATTCTTCTCATTTCTACCAGTGCAGTACTTCTGATTTTTAAAAAATATATATTTAAAGAAGGGAATTTTGCTTTCTATGTTTCTCCCTTTCTATCTGGATCATCTATTGTGTTCCTGGTCAAATGGTTGGCAGTGGTCGCTGGGCACTCTGTAGTTCTTCTGGTCTGAAGATACATAAGGTTGTGGGGTTTTATAGACTATTAGTTTTGTAGACTAGTTTAGTTATGAATCTTTGGTTTCTTTCTCTCACATGTTAGATGAATAAGAACTAACTTTTATATCTTGGATGGACAAGGTGCTATTCACCAAACTAGAAAGGACAGCATGAACTTTAAGAACTATGTTATGGCAGCTGACCTAGTTGTCGTATGCGACTCCTAAACTTCCAAATGCAATACACCAATTCCCAAAGGTGTGTGGCTATGTTGAGGAGGTAACTGTGTGTCCCCTACAAGAAGCACCCATAGTGTAGTGGTTCTATATTGGGCTGCTAATTGGGAGGTCAGCAGTATGTAACCACCAGTCACCTCAGTCAGAATGGACTCCATGGCAATGAGTTTGGAGTGCTCGGTGACCCATCTGTGCTTTATTACATATATGAATATTTATGTATCACAATATACATATTCCTAGACCTATGTCTATGTATACCACCCATATGTACACACATATGCTTTTGATGAACCATCATGGTTGCATTACTATTAAACTATAGTTTATTTTGTAATTCGGTCATAGTGTTGCATGGTTCTATGGGCTTTGACAAGTGTCAATGTCACAAGTCTCTCACTATAACATCGTGCAGAAAAGTTCTGTTACCTTAAAAAAAACCCTCCAGCCCTTTAACTCCTTTCAAGCCTCCATACCAAGTCCCTGGCAACCAATCATCATTTAAAAAATATAATTTTATTGGGGGCTCATACATCTCTATCACAATCCATACATCCATCCATTGTATGCCAAGCATATTTGAATATTTGTTGCCACCATATTTCTCAAAACATTTTCTTTCCACTTAAGCCCTTGATATTAGCTTCTCATTTCTCCCTTCCCTCTTTATTCCCCCTCCCCACAAACCCTTGATAATTTATAAATTATTATTATTTTGTCATTATTTTGTCATTTTTGTCTGATGTCTCCAATCATAATTTTTACTGTCTCTAGACATTGATGTAGTGGGCAACACATAGAGCTGTAACCATATAACATGTGACTGGACTTACCAATGGGGACCCCCCCCCCCCCAGCCCCTGCCCTGCAAAAGGATTCACTTCAGAGGACAGTACTGAAGCTACAACTCAGGGAGAGAGAGGTATCTGATCAGATCACACAGGAGCAAATGAAGGGGGGATGAAGAGAGAGTGAAATACATTCGTTCCATCAAGCCCTGAGGACAATATTCCCTCTCAGAGCAGCCAATACACAGAGAGGACCATAGAGCTGGCCCCACTATGAGACATGATGTCCCTCACTGACCCGTAGCACTGCTGGGGACAACACTAGAGACAGTGTGGGAATTGCTTGTGATCTGACCCCAGCACACCAAGAGAAACACTAAGGGTGTGCAACAGAATAAGGGGAACAGAGCAATAAAGTCCTCAGGAATACCAAAAATACAATTTGGGGCCAGGGCATGGCACCCCATCAGACTCAACTGGAAAATATTCCTAAAGTTCAACAAACAGACCTTGAACTATTTATAGGTTTTTTCCCTCTCTTTTTGTTGTTGTTTTGTTTTCTTTTGTTGCTTTGTTTGCTCTGTCATGTTTTTTTTTTGTGTGAATATTATTATGTCTACAAGTCTATCTAGTTACGATAGGTGGAATAAACAGTCTGGAGGAGAAAACAACAGGACTGAGGGTTCTGGGAGGACATGGGAGAGGTGGAGGTGGGGGAAAGGAAGTGGGTGTTAACAAACCCAGGGACAAGGGAACAACAAGTGATGCAAAATCTATGGGGCGAGGGGGCGGCGTGTAAGATGCCTGGTAGGGTGTAATCAAGGGCAATGTGACTGAGAGGAATTACTGAAACCCAAATAAAGGCTGAGCATGTTAGTGAAACAAAAGGAAAGTAAAAAGAAAAAGAGTAAAGAACTAGGAGGCAAAGGGCATTTATGGAGGTATAAATATAGGCATGTACTTATGTAAATGTATTTATATGTGATGATAGGGAAATAGATCTATGTGCATATATTTATAAGTTTAGTATTAAGATAGTACATGGATATAGGGTCTCTAGTCAAGTACTTCCTCAATGCAAGAACATTTTGTTCTACTGAACTGACATTTCATGATGCTCACCTTCCCAACACGATCAGTGAAGACAAAGCAGATGCATAAGCAAATGTGGTGAAGAAAGCTGATGGTGTTCAGCTATCAAAAGATATAGTGCCTGGGGTCTTAAAGACTTGAAGATAAACAAGTGGCCATCTAGTTCAGAAGCAGCAAAGTCCATATGGAAGAAGCACATCAGCCTGTGTAACTACGAGGTGTCAATAGAACCAGGTATCAGGCATCAAAGAACAACAACAACAACAACAAAATCATATCATTGTGAACGAGGGGGAGTGCAGAATGGGAACTCAAAGTCCATCTGTAGGCAACTGGACATCCCCTTACAGAAGGATTGTAGGGAGGAGATGAGCCAGTCTGAGTGCAGAATAGTACCAATGAAGCATACAACTTTCCTCTACTTCTTTAATGTTCCCTCCGAACCCGCCCCACTATCATCCCAATTCTATCTTACAAATCTAGGTAGATCAGAGCAGGTACACTGATACAGATTATAGCTAGAAATACAGGGAATCCAGGACAGCTAAATCCCTCAGGACCAATAATAAGAGTAGCTATACCAGGAGGGGAATGGGAAGGTGGGGGAGAATGGGGGAACTGATCACAATGATCTACATATAACCCCCTTCCCTGGGGGATGGACAACAGAAAAATGGATGGAGGGAGATGTTGGACTGTGTAAAACATTACAAAATAATAGTAATTTATATATTATCAAGGATTAGTTAGAGACAGAGGATGGGGAAGAGATAAAGGGGAAAAATGAGGAGCTGATACCAAGGGTTCAAGAGGAAAGAAAATGTTTTGAGAATGATGATGGCAACAAATGTACAAATATGCTTGTCACAATGGATGGATGTATGGATTGTGATAAGAGTTGTATGAGCAACCAATAAAATAATTTTTAAAAATGTGATTTGAATTGCCAGGCACTCTGTGGGAGAAAGAGGCTCTTTGCTCCTATAAAGATTTACAAAGCTTTGAAAATCCTGTCTAGTGTAACTTTGAGCTGATGGCTATAGGTTTAGTTTGATTTGTTTGTTTGCTTGTTTATTTTTTGTTTTTGTTCTATTTATTTACTTCATTTTTTTATTTGGATTTTAAAGATATGGTCTAAGTTCAGATATGGGCTAATATTTTTGATAGGAGTTAATCATCTCAATTTTGAAACTTTCACATAATACCTCTTTTTGATTAAGCCTTTAAATGGTCTCCTCTGAGCACTTTTATAGAAAGACTTTTTGTGTTAGTCCACGTAGACTAGAGGAACAAATTTCATAGACACATATATGGATATAAGGAAAGGGTTTATATACAAAAGAATGGAACACTGAGAAAGCATCCCAACCCAGTCCAGTTCAAAGTTTTAAGTCCAATATTAACCCATATGCCCGAAATCAGTCTATAAAGTCTCCTTCTGACTCACGAAGTCACAGGTCAGTGGGTGCAGAATCCCCGGCGCTGGCAGGGATCTCCCCATGATTCCTGGCTTCCAGGGCTCAGGGTCCATCAACAGCATCCAGTGGTGGCAGAAGCAACTCATCACTGGCAGGGGTCTCCACATGGCCTCTCCACCTTCAGAGGTGTGGCTCCATCAGGGCAAAGCCATGTGGCTTCTCCAGCTCCTCAGACGCTGCCATCTTGTCTTGTCCATGTTTAATCATCTCTGAGACTAATTCCCAACAACTGGAGAAGATAGCTTCTCATCTTCATGAGGGAAATATCGCAAGATTTACCAGACATATCAGGAGAAAGCCATGCCCACACAGAGGCCTCATTGGCTACTCAGATTAACAGACTGGACTCCACCTTTACATCTCAATCATGAAATTAACATAAGCACATAACCGCCACACTTTTTTTCTGCAGAGACTTTAGATGATATCATGTGATTCCTTTGATGGCTGCTTAGTTACCTTTAAGACTTCTGAAAGTACTGTTTAGTAGCCAGTCACCATCTGACTTCTTTGTGCTACAATGGCATCGAATTCAGCTTCTGTGATCTTGACTGAGTAGGATGGGGGTGGGAGATCTGTGTGAAATAAAGCCACATTAGAAAAAACCTCTCGATGATTAAAAGATCATCTAAGAGTGTAAGCTCAATCCCACTTAGAAAATGGGTCTAATCTATAACAAACAACACAACTCATTGCCAACAAGTTTATTCTAATTCATAATGACAGGTTAGATCTGTCCCAGTGTTTTGTTTTATTTTTAAATACTTTTATTGGGGCTCTTACATCTCATCACAATCCATATATTCCTCCAGTGTGTCAAACACATTTGCACATATGCTGTCATCATTTTCTCCCCTTTTCTTCCCTCTTCTTTCCCCAATCACCCTCCCTCACCAACCCTTGATAAATTATAGATTATTATTTCCATATCTTACATCGTCCTCTGTTGCCCCTGAGCCACGGTTCTCTGTCCCCCAGGAGGGGGTTCTAGATTGATTCTTGTGATTGATTCCCCCTTTCTTCTATCACCCTCCCCTAATCCTCCTGGTATCTCTATTCTCATTGTTGGTCCTGAGGAGTTTATCTATCCTGGATTCCCTGTGTTGCTGGCTCTTATCTGTAACAGTGTGCAGGTTCTGGTCTAATCTTATTTGTAAAGTAGAATTGAAGTCATGATAGTAGGGTGAAGGAAGCTTCAAAGAACTAGAGGAAAGTAGTGAGTTTCTCCAGTGATATACTGCACCCTGACTGGCTCATCTCTTCCAGGTTACCTTCTGTGAAGGGATGTCCATTTGTCTACAGATAGCCATTGGGTCTCTATCCCTCTCTCCCCATTCACTTTGGGTATGGTTTCATTCTTGGTCTTAGATGCCAGATATCTGATCCCTTTGACAACTCGTGATCACCCAGGCTGGTGTGCTTCTTCCCTGTGGGCTTTGTTGCTTCAGAGCTAGGTGGCTGCTTGTTTTATCTTCAAGTCTTTAAGAGCCCCGACACTATATTTTTTGATACCTGGGCACCATCACCTTTCTTCACCACATTTGCTTATGCACCCATTTTGTCTTCAGCGATCATGTTAAGAAGCTGAGCATCAAAAAATGTCTGATTGTTAGAACAAAGTGTTCCTGTGTTAAGGGAGTACTTGAGTTGAGGTCCAATGTCCCATCTGCAACCTCAATTCTTAACATATAGATATGAGTATATAGTTCTATTCTCTCATTATATATATATAAATTTACATATATACATGCCTGTATTTAGGTCTCTGGTATGTCCTTTGCTGCCTGGTTCTTTCCTCTATTTTCTTTTAACTTCCCTCTCACCCTAGCATCATGTTCAGCCTTCATTAGGGTTTAGTAATTCCTCACTGCTACATTTCCCTTGAAAGAGCCCTACTAGGCATCCTATGACCTTCTTTCCATTGCTTTTAGTTCACGTGTTGTTCCCTTGTCCCTGGGTTGTTACCACCTCTTCCTCCTTTCTCCCATTTCCCCCTCTCTCATATCCCCCTCCCCTACCCCAACCATTTGGTCCAGTTCTTTTCATCTCCAAATTATTTATTCCACCTATGTTATTTAAATAGACATGCAGATACATTAATATTTGCAAAAACCAGGCAAATCCAAATGAAATACCAAAGGAAGTTAAAAACAAAACAATAACAACAGCAAAAAACAAAGTAACAATAACAAAAAGAAAGCAACTGACAAAATGAAAGAGCCTATAAATAGTTTGTTGTTGTTGGTCTGTTTGTTGACCTTTCCAGTCTGTTTGTTGGCCTTTCCAGTCGAGTCTGATGGGGTGCCACACTCATACCTCCTTCTATTTTGATATTCCCTGGGGTTTCATCATTTTGCTCCCCCTGCTGCTCTGTTGCATGCCCACAGTGCCTCGCCCCAGCATGATGGGGCCAGATGGTGCACTATTCCTGCACTGTCTCCAGTGCTGTCCCCTGCAGCATCATGGATCAGTGTGGGATGCTGTGTCCCATTGTGCGGCCAGCAGTCCAACCCTACATCCTCCCGGTGAATTGTCTGCTCCAAGCAGGAACGTTGTCCTTGGGGTTTGGTGGGCCAGGATGTCCTCTCCTTTCTGTGCATTCTTTTGCATTTCTTCCGTGATGTGCCCCTCTCCCCAAGCTGTAGCCCCAGTACTGTCCTCTGAAGTGCCTTCTTCTAAGGGGCCTGGAGGGAGACTGTGTTTTTCAAGACTGTAACAATGGGAGGAGCAAGTCTTGTCTTTCTCTTGCAGAGTGATTGGTGGTTTTAAACTGCTGACCTTGCAGTTAGCAGCCCAATTCGTAATCATGTTATCAACAGGTCTCTCGTGTCTTTAGAGGCTTAAAATTGGTCTTTTGCATCAAAACAATTTATAACATTTTATGTGGCTTTTTATAATTCCAACAATTATTATCACATCAATTAATACCATTAATCCAGTTAGCAATTCAGGTCTACTCCAGGATCCAATACTTTCAGGAAAATAGCTGAAAATATAAATATGAAAAAGAAGGAACAGCCATAAACTCAAAAGCTGATCTCACTGCCATTGTCAATTCAGACTCATAACAACCCTGTAGGACAGGCGGGACCACCCCTGGGAGTTTTAAAGGCTATCATTCTGTCAGGGCAGCGAGAGCCTCATCTTTCTCTGTGGAGCTGCTGGTGGTTTCCAACAGCTGATATTTTGGTGAGCAGTTCAATGATTAACCCACAGCTCCACTTGGGATCTTCATAGGGAGAGTCAGAGGACCTGTAAGTGCAACTAAGTGACCTTCTGATGGATCATTGTATTCTTTTGTTTATTCAGTAGCAGCAGGAGGTATTCACAATGACACAGATACCTCCTTGTTGAGCTAAAAGGGAATTTAGAGTTGTAATACTGGCACCAGTTACTGATTGAACTAATTTTCTTTCTAAGTATCAGCAAAAACTCTTAGAAAAGAGTAAGACATAAATGGGTTTTCATAATGAACCAAACCACTAGGAAGTTAGTCCACAGGTATACATTAAGGCTAATAACAAGAGAATGCTTATAGTTATAAGGCAATGTTCTAAATATTTTAGTAGATTGCATGAAGTCTGGTTTTGTGGTCTTGGAATCACCTGTCTACCTCAGATGTCATCTGCTTCTGCCCATCTGGGGTCTCCAAGTGAGTTTCTGTTTTCCAGAGTATTGCTAACGCCAGTCACAGAATCATTTAAGCCACTCAGAATATATTTTGTCCAGAATTTTAACATGTTCCATAAAATTTTCTCATGTAGCTTCTCATTGGTAGCCAAGATAGTGGAATTAGTTATTGGAAGAATTGGTTCTTATATTAAAGCAGGGAAAAGAAAAAAGGTATCTTATAGATATCTATTTTTGTTGACTTAGTCCTATGCAGTTTAATTTTGTATGATTCTTGATCAGCAGCAGTCTGCACACTTTGGTATTTTCTACATAAGAATTTTTGGAATCTAGGTTCAATTTAGCAGTATCCATATTCAAAATATCACAGTCCTCATAAGTCTAGTATGGAAATAGTTTGGTCATGTGTTTTTAACAAGTTAGCCAAGTCAAAAATTATCAGTAGATGATGATAATGTGACTGTGATTAACTTATAAAAATAATATATCTCAACAAATAAAAGACCTGAGGAGACTCAATTACAAAAGTAGTGTAAAGCCAAATAAAGTAATAATAAAAGCTTCAGGTAAAATATCTAAATATTGCAATTAACTTCATTTTTGAAGAGCTTCAGATATAACATATAATAATTTTGAGACATAATACGATGTAGTCAGGAACATGCCAAGATAAGTAAGTCTCTAAATATCTGAATAGCAATCACAAAAATTACAAGGGTAAATGATGAATCCCCATTTAACTTTAGCCTTTGTTAATGTTAGCTTCGAAGGAACAAAATTGTGACCAAGTTAGACAATAACAAAGTAAAATGATGACATAAGAGTATATGCTTATTGTATAATATCAAGCAAAATCATAATAGACAATATTAACACAGGAATGGTTATAATACCTTTAGTGTAACTCCACTCTCCCCACTTCCTCTGTGGGTTCCCTTAGTTACTCATTCCCTTGTTCTGCCCCTTTCTCTCTTCTGAGCTTTGCTTTGAGGCCAATGCTGCTCTTTATGTCTGCAATGGTTCACTGTTCTGTGGAGTGCCTTCCTCACACGTGTAATTGCTCATACAGGCCTTTCGGTTGTTTGGCTGGAAGGTGATCTTTGGGAGTAGCTTCAGGCTTAAAGTGTACCTCAGTATAGGATAGCTATGGGCTGGGACTTACTCCATGGCAGTAAGAAGGGCCAGTCCTAGCGGTTCTACCAGTCTGTCAGAGCAGTAAGTCTAGTGTTTTGCTGTTGTTGCTGAATTTTTCCTATTCTGTCAAGAAACTTTTATTGTGACACTGATTGCAGTGGTTGGCAGTGGTAACTGAGCATCATCTGCCTAGTTTTTCTGTTTTCTAAGTAGTAGATGCCGTGGTTTACATGGTCCATTAGTCCTTTCGATTATTTGTTACCTTGGGTCTTTGATTTTCTTCATTTTTCTTTACTCCTGATGAAGAGAAACCAGTGGTTGCATCCTAGATGGCCTCCTGCTAGCTTTAAGGGCCCTAGTCACTCCTCAACCATAGTAGGTTACCGAACATGGTTTTTGTGAACTATGTTATGACAATTGGCCAAGACGTTCCCTGAGGCTAAGCCCTAATCCCTCAAATCCTAGTAATTTATTTTCTTAGAATACTTGGTTATGGCTAAGAAGTTTTCATTCTTTGCTTCCTGTATGCTCTTCTATATACATGGATATATTTGTAACATATCTATATATGTAACAAGTCTATATATGCTCATAGGTATGGCCCTGTTCTCCTTTACATAGCTTTTAAGCTTGTATGTCTGCCTATCCACTCATAGGTTATTGTTTGTTAATACTATTATTACTGAAATATAGATGTAGTAGTATTTACCTTTGTTGTCTGTAACTCTTGTGCCTCTCTCAGTGTCTTTCTGCCCTGGTCATATTGACCTTTCTTTATATATATTGCGTCTCTCTTCAACCTAGTGAGTATGTTTCTATCCTCTATTTTGTGATCTTCCTTCCCTTCCCAACCCTGGTAAGCATCAAAGAAATTGGTCAAAACCTTTGTTTGACCTTTTTATCATAAAATAAATTGTATTGCATCAAAGCACCACAGACAGGCCTAAAGGAATCATTTAGACTGTAGGTAATAGGTAAGATCTCTTAGATCTTACTTGTTGGCCTGCTGACTTTTCCTTTTTCAGAAACACAGACACCATCCAAAAGATGTGACTTGCTGAATAAAAGCAGCTGAATTTTATATAAGTCAATGTCATTTCCTTCAAGAATTCACTCATCTTTCTGGGCTTAAGAAACAGAATAAGCTAAAATTATTTATAAAAAAATGGAGGGAGAAAAAGGAGCTTATACCAAGGGGTCAAGTAGAAAATATTTGGAAATGAAGATGGCAACATGTGTACAAATAGGCTTGATACAAATGATGTATGGAATGTATAAGAGCTGTAAGAGTCCCCAATAAAATTCCTGAGAAAAAAAAAAAAGAAACAGGGCTGAGCCCCGGTGGTGTAAGTGGTTGAGTGCGGAACTGCAGCCCGTGGGCTTGGCGGTTCAAATCTAGCAGCAGCTCTCAGGAGTGGCACTGGGTAACTCCCACAACCACCAGAGGCAGTGATGCCCACAAAAAAAAAAGAAAGAAAGAAAGAAAGAAAGAAACAGAACAAACAGTACCTGTTCTTGTGGGAACCCTCTGGATGTATTTCTCACCCAAGAAGTTTCAGATTTAAAGACACCCAGTCTCCTGAATAACCATGTTGATGGGGAAGTGTAGAGCCTACACAGACCTCATCTTGTATCAAAAGCTCAGAGTAACACCCTTGAGCATATCTGTACATGACTACAGATGGTGCAGGCTGTAGCCAGTTTGTTTCTATTTCTGCGCCATTTGTCAATTTGAAGCCTATTTTTTTGCTTCCCAAGGAGACTGAGTTCTATGTTACTATGATTGAAATCCCTCTGCAGGGTTCCTTTGGAGATCCACACAGGAATTCTCTCCTTCAGTCTTCATTCTTACAGTAGATTCTGGGCATAAGGTAGGGGTGGGGGGCCGGGGAATGTGTGGGAAAATCTGCTTGACTTTTAATGGTAGTGATCTCACACATATCTGGACCTTTATAATTGTTTTAAATCAGATTACTGTTCTTCCGTTCTATCCAGATTATGAGACATCTTACATAGTTGTTGCTATTCTTTTATGTTGTATAGTATTCCATTATGTGTGGGTATCATTCTTTTTATCCTTTCAACCGTTAATGATCACTTAGGTGATTTCCTGTTTTGTTTTGTTTCCTATTGTAAACAAGGCCAAACATCTTCTTTCTGTAGGATATGTAACTTTGGGAGGGGGCAATCGTGCCTGGTCCAGTGAGAGGGCAGCGAGAGGAGAGGAAGGCCCTCGATGAGCTGGAGGGCAGCAGGGCTGCAGCAGTGGCTCTATCTTAGCATCATTGGAGAGAATGGTGGAGGACAGTGACGCGGCTCCTTCTCTCAGGCACCGGGTGCCATGTGTCTGTTGGAATGGACTGGATGGCACCCATGTCATCCGTGACATGGAACTAGTGGAATGACAGGTTAACATAAATCTCTAGCCCAAAGAAATCAGACACATTCTTGATTTGACAGCATGTAATTTATAACATATTAAATGAATCTTCTTAATTTTTCTCTCTTCATAAAACAGTAACAGCTCATTTGTGGCTTTCCATGAAGTTTTACAAGTGTCAAGAGTTCTTAATACCTCACTGTGAAACAATACTTGACATACATAACCCAAAATCCTAAAGATAAGACTGGAGGGTGATTTTTTTCTTTTTTAAGTCACATGGCTTGGTCTTCAACTCAGGAGCTTGATTACTGACATGCTGAAATTTTGCCATCAAGATGGGTTAACTAAAGAATAAGTTCACTATTCAGTCCAGTAACCAGGGGAAATTTTGTTACTTTAACACCATGAAACCCAATCCTTTGCTTTTTGACAGTAAAGCATTACAAATTTCTCCTAAATTAACTCACCAAACTTTTAAACAGACAGCTTAAAACTTTGAAAATTGTAAATATGTTTCTCTTTAAATATAGCTTTTGATCCATCTTTTGCCCATGTTTTTTACAGTATATTCCTTTAAGGTGAAATAATAAACACTTGTCAGTAGATCCAACAGAATATATATGTGTGTATATATATAGAGAGAGATAGATAGATAGATATAGATAGATAGATATACTTTTTAAAGTTTGTGGATAGGTTGGTTGAACAGTCTGGAGGAGAAAACAACAGGACCAATGATTCTGGGGAGAAATGGGAGAAGGGGAGGTGGGGGAAAGGAGGTAGTGTTGACCAACCCAGGGACAAAGGAACAACAAGTGATCCAAAATCTGTGGCAATGAGGGTGTGAGAGCCCTGGTAGGGATTGATAACGTGTAATCTAACTGAGAGAAATACTGAAACCCAAATGAAGCCTAAGCATGACAGTGGGACAAGAGGAAAGTAAAAGTAAATAGAGGAAATAGGAGGCAAAAGGCATTTATAGAGGTTTAAATACAGGTTTGTACATAGATAAATATATTTATATATGATGATGGGAAAATATCTACATGTGTATATTTATACGTTTAGTATTAAGATAGCAGATGAACATTGGGCCTGCACTCAAGTACTTCTTCTATGCAAGAATACTTTCTTCTATTAAATCAGCATTCCATGATGCACACCTTCTTGACATGATTGCTGAAGACAAATGTGTGCATAAGCAAAAGTGATGGAGAAAGCTGATGGTGCCTGGCTGTCAAAAGATATAGCATCTGTGGTCTTAAAGGCTTGAAGGTAAACAAGCAGCCATCTAGCTCAGAAGTAACAAAGTCCACAAGGAAGAAGCACACCAGCCTGTGTGATGACAAGGGGTCAAAGGAATCAGTTATCAGAAATCAAAGAACAAAAAATATCACTGTATGCCCACCTTCCTGATATGGTCACTGAAGTCAAATGTGTGCATAAGCAAATGTAGTGAGGAAAACTGATGGTGCTTGGCTATCAAAAGATAGAGCATCTGGGGTCTTAAACACTTGCAGGTAAATGTGGCAGTCATGTGCTTATGTTAATTTCATGATTGAGATGTAGGGGTGGAGTCTAGCCTGTTAATCTGGAGATAGCTATTGAGTAGCCAATAAGGCCTCCATGTGGGCATGGCTTTCTCATAAGACTTCTGGGAAATCTTACGATATTTCCCTCGTGGAGATGAGAAGCTATATCTCTAGTTTTTGGGTGTTAGTCTCAGAGACAAGGAATTATGAGCAAGACAAGATGGCAGTGTCCGAGCTGCTGTAGAAACTGGAGGAGAAGCCACACAGCCTTGCCCTGATGGAATCAGACCTCTAAAACTTGAAAGTCCTTGAGGTGAGCCCTGCTAGCGATGAGTTGCTCCTGCCACCACGATGGACCCTGAGCCCTGGAAATGAGGAGCCATGGGGAGACCCCTATCGGCGCCGGGACTCTGCACCCACTGGCCTGTGACTTCGTGAGCTAGAAGGAGACTTTATAGACCGATATCAGGCATATGTGTTAATATCGGACTTATGACTTTGAACTGGACTGGGCAGGAATGCTTTCTCAATGTCTCATTCCTCTTATATAAACCTTTTCCTTATATCCATATGCATGTCTATGAAATTTGTTCCTCTAGTCTACCCAGACTAGCACAGTAAACAAGCAGCTATCTAGCTCAGAAGCAACAAAACCCACATGGAAAAAACACACCAGCCTGTGTAACCACGAGGTGTCAAAGGGATTGGGTATCAGGCATCAAAAAGCTAAAAATTATATCATTGTAAATGAGGGGGAGTACCGATTGGGGACCCAAAGCCCATCTGTTGGTAAGTGGACATCCCCTTACAGAAGGGTCGAGGAAAGGAGACTAGCCAGTCAGGGTGCAGTCCAACAATGATGAAACATACAATTTTCCTCTAGTTCTTTAATGCTTCCTCCCCCCACTATCATGATCCCAAGTCTACCTTACAAATCCAGCTAGACCAGACGATGTACATTGGTACAGATAGGAACTGGAAACATACGGAATCCAGGAAAGATTATCCCTTCAAATCCAGTGATAAGAGTGTTAATACTGGGAGGGTGGAGGGAAGATGGTGTAGAAAGAAGGAACAGATTATAAGGACCTACATATAACCTCCTCCCTAGGGTATGGACAACAGGGAAGCAGGTGAAGGGAGATATCGAACAGTGTGCAATATGACAAAATCATAATAATTTATAAATTATCAAGGGTTCTTGAAGGAAGGGAGCGGGGAGGGAGGGGAAAATATGAGGAGCTGAAACCAAGGGCTCAAGTAGAAGGAAAATGTTTTGAGAATAATGATGGCAACAAATTTACAAATGTACTTGACATACAATGGGTGGATGTATGGATCATGATAAGAGTTGTATAATCCTCCAAAAAATGATTTTTTACAAAAAGAGTAAATGTGAAAAAAATTCCTTTATGTTTTCATTTCATTTTTTTCTTGAGCTTCTAAAAGTCCTTTTTTGTGTTTATATGTATGTATATGTGGGTTTGTGTATATATTTCTCTTTAATATAAAAACAAAAGTAAATAAACTTAAAATGTATATCTAATAACTGAGTATAATATTAGTAGGGTATGAAAAACTGAAAATTACTTTGTGCTGGTATACCAAGAAGCATAATTACTTTTGAGTTAAAGTTTGTTTTCATTCAAATTTTTACCATTTTCCATTTGTTCCTCAATCTAACTTTAATGCCTCAGTTAACTGGTTTTGGAAATCACAAAATCTCTGCTAAACCTGAGCAATATATTGGTATAGATATAGCTTGAAGTCTCTGACCAGGGGTGGAAACACTTTCCAAGGTCATTTAGTGTGCCATATTATGGTTTCTATGTTTTGGCACCTCAAGATTTAGCTACAGTTGAGGATGCTTGTTACAATTCCTTTAAAATGGAGATTGTGATGATGAAATTTTATGTCAACAAGATACTCCTAGATGAAGGGAGGGGTAGAGATCAACCTGCCAATCAGGGGTCAGTCTGATGCCACTTCCTGGGTGGGGGAGGGTGGATTTTGACAAGGAGAGAGAACCTTGGCAGAGCTAAGCTGTTTGTCCCATTGCCTTCTGCTGGTGCTGGATCCTCCACCTAGTTCATCAATCTGACGTGTCACCTGCAGATCCCATCAAAGTATAAATTCTCAGCATATGTACATTCAGAATTTAGGTAGACATTGCCAAATGCATCCTTAGAGATTGTACCTATTTGCAGTTGTGTTAGAAATATGAAAGTGCTTGTTTTTCACAGGATCAATACTAGTGCAGTAAGTTAGATGTGAAGAGTTTGTGAGTATTGCGAATGGAATGACCAGAGCATTGCATTAAGAAGGTGATGCAGTAGAAATATGTTGGGCAGAAAGGAAAGACAAGGGCAAAGTTTACTTCCCTTCCAGTTTTGTTTCTATTTCTAGTGGCATTATGGAGTGACTACATACTGTATTCATGTACAGCAACATTCTCCAACTTTTCCCCTCAGGCTTCCTTTTAGCTGGAAATTTGGTGACTCAAAATCCTTTCATGGTTTCAGATATTAGGAAGTTTTAAGTGGCTGCAGTGTCGTCCATCTGCTTGTTACACCAGCTTCGGCATCAGAGTGGAGCACAGTCAGTTTTGGGGATTCGTGAATGGAAGGGACAGTGCTGGCGGTCGTTTCCCTTTAGGATCCGTCCAGAGGAGACAATCCAGGGACAGTCAAGAACATGAGAGGATATTTCTGTTTGAAGAAATCTGTTCCTGCCTCATTCTTGGCCCAAACAACTGTAAACCTGATAAAACAATATTGCATGTTGGGTTCAGGAATGTAACTCAGCCATTTCAGTGTTTCCTTTTTCCGTCTCCATGGATTTAAAAAAAACCTCACTTTAACAGTAAGGCTATATTATCTTCATTTTCTCCTGTCATTGCTTGACTGTTTTTCTTTCTCCTGGGTTCAGTGACTCATTTCCTTTAAGTTTTCCCTGGTTTGGCTTCAAAAAATTCAGGATAATCAAGAGCTGTCCTCTTCTCCCCTTCAGGCTTGAATTCCTCTCAGTGTTAGAGATCTTTAGCTCCCCAATGTCTGCGGTGGGTGGGCTACAGCTCAGATTCTTCCCTATTTCTGAACGTGTGCAGTAGAGAAAGCCTAAGAGATGAATGGTAAGAGAAGAACTTAACAAAATAATGTGTCAGAGAAACTGAGATAATACACACCAACATACAAATGCATATGGTAATTGGTAGCTCCCTGACCTCAGTGGTTTTGCTTTCTTACCTGAACATAGGTCAGTTTTAACACCACCCACTTCATAGGATTGATGGAGCAATTAAAGCAGTACAACCACACAAAATGTTTCAGAAATTATAGTCATCACTATTATAATTGTTATGAGGATTTATGCTTATAATTTGCTCTTATTTTTTTAGAGAATGTTCCTTTGGTATTTAATAAGTAGTGGGTCTGATAAATTATAGCAAACTATAGCTCATACCCAACATCTTTCCCCCTACCTTCATTTTTATAAAGTCTCATTAAAACATAGCTATACTAATTTGCTTACAAGTGACTTATGCCTACTTTTGCTCTCAATGGTTGAGTAATTGTGACAGAGATCATGTGGCTCACAAACCTAAAACTGTTTACTATCTAGCCCTTTATACAAGAGGATACCTGAAGGCTGCTTACTGTAAAGTTAGCGGTTTGAAACTACCAGTTGTGATATGGATGAAAGAGAAGGCTTTCTACTCTTGTACAGGGTTATAGTTTCAGAAACCCACAGGGAAGCTCTGCTCTGTGCCACAGGGTCACTTTGACTTGATGACAGTGAGAGCCCTTTATAGAAAAGGTTTCCCAGCCCATGATAAAGATGGTCATATTTTAATATAAACATCTACTATAGTTTTGGGCATATGTGTAATTTTATGTCTCAATTTAACAGATAGAAATGTCCATCTATTATATAAGCTGATTCCTAAGTAGGATCTTTCTAGAACCAGTTGACTCTCATTGTAATGTACAGAATCAGGGAATTTGAAATGGTTTGGCCTTTCTAGTGGGCTCTTTATAGACAAGAGCCTGTGCATGTTACCTGCTAAGTCCATTGTCTTCAAGTTGATGTCGATTCAAAACAACCCAACAGAACAGAGTGGAACTGCCCCCTTGGGTATCCAAAGCTTCTGTCTTTAAGGAAGCAAGCAGTCACATCTTTGTCTTACAAAACAGCTGATGGGTTCAAACTGCCAACCTTTTATTAAGCAGCTGAACATCTAACCACTGTGCTTTCAGAACTCCTATATAGCCTACAAGGAGGGAGAAGAAGCAGAAAATAACCACCTGTAACCCAGATGTTGGACACCACAGCAAACCATGAAGGGTGCTTTTTTTGGGAGAAGGGAATGGCAATTTTTGAGGCTTTAACTTTTTTCTCTGTCTCCAGGTGTGGTAAACCTTGGTACTCACTGGGTCCCTCTCAAGCTGATTTAGCAAGGTTCCCCTTGCTGTTGTTTTTCAATCATTCAGGCTGTCTTCTCATTGCGTGCTCTTGTTACATTTCCTCTCTAGGCTGGCCCCTGCCGTTTTTTTTGTCTTCCAGTCTGACTCCTTTCTCCAGCGGTCTCCAGGCCCACACTTTCTCCCCCAGAAAGTAGAAGGAGGCAGTTTTCCAAGTTTCCAATCACCCTCTGCTCACACCAGCTGTAGTGCTTCCAGCCAGACCTTCAGCCCCAGGCTCTCCCCAGGGCGTGGACTCCAAGTAGCAGGGGGACCAACAAATTACGTGAAAGGGAAACACCAACCATGATCTGCGTTGTATGAAGTTTGGGCTTGGGAATTAGGATGAAAAAGTAGGGTGAGTAGGCTGAAAACTGTTTGACAACTTCCCAGTGGGTACCTATGGAAAAATCTTAAACCAGACCTCCGGACTCTGTTCTAATCCCAGTTCTACTCAGACCTGAGCTCCGCATCCTTGGGCTAGCCATTTGTCTTCCCAGAGCACCACTTTACTTTTGTAAAATGAAATGATTCCTGCCCTGCTTGCTTCACAAGGTGAGTGATGTATACATAGAAGAGTTTTCTTTTTACAAATATTTTGTTCATTTCCCCCTTTCAAAATTACTGTGAGTTTACACGAAGTAGGGACATCTGTCACTTTGTGACCATCCAGCAGCCCCCATCATCCTGATTTCCTTTATGGGAGTCAACCTGACTCTACTGTGTATAATCTTGCCAAGATTGAAATTCAGGTGTCTACCTTCAAAAACCCAAATAGCATCTCCCCACCCCCACTCACCGGACTTGAGGAAGGTGCAGGACTGGGAAGTGTTTTGCTTTGCTGCACCCAGAATCACTATACATTGGAACCAATAGGACGGCACATCATAGCAACAACTAGTAGGAAGAAGGTAGCAGTGGCCTCAGCAGAGCAAGTGATGCTCTCTGCTGAGACTTTCAGTATCGAGAGGGTGAAGATGGGTGAGTGAAGAGGTTGGCATTCTTTTTTCCCCTTTTTCTGGCAGCCATATTCCTATCAGAATGCTGTTACTGAAAGACAATATGACATATGATTGTTTAATAATCTATCAATTCCATTCCCTGGCACTTGGCTCCACTATGTATCTGTCAGCTTGTTGTACCATGGTGGCTTTCTTGTTTCTGTGATCCTGGAAGCTATGCCACTAGTATTTTAAATATCAGCAGGGTCACCTCTGGTGGACAGGTGCTTCTAGACTAGGAAAAATCTCTGAAAAAGGAAGAGGCACAACTCTTTAAGAAGAGGTGAATGCAGAATTACTTCCAAAGAATTAGCTTTTTTTTTCCTCAAAATATTGGCTCTTCTTGAAAATTTTCCTATAAAAGTAATTTTTGAAGTAAAGCAAGTCAGGTTTTTGTGTTAATTAGTATAGGTCTCTGACCAAATTGAAACAAACCATTTTATTAGCAACTGTTCGGTAAGACTGAAAAAGCCAATTTTTGCTTACGGTTGGCAGGTGAGAGTGGGGATGCACTCACAGTGAATGTTGTGGCAGTGTGTAAAACTTCAGGACTATTCCGAAGGGACACACTCAACAGCAATATGGAAATGGATGTTTTCGTGATAACATCTGAATCATTTAAATTTTTGACTTTGTAGGTTTGGATCAAAATTTGTTGAATCATTGAAAAATTACATTCTTGTAGTATGAAGTATATGCTACATGATTTTTGTTACATTGTTACTATAAGTGTTGTGACATTTTTATTTTAGTTTGTATTAAAACTTCAGGGTCCCTTTTCTATATAAAATGAAAAAAATTTAAACTTGTATATAATTTTTGTGTTTTTCAATTTATTATGTAAATTTTGCACAGAAAGTTTTTGCTGAAAAAAATTATTTCATTTGTGTTCTGTGCATGCACTAATAAATCTGGTTGTTTAATTTAAAAGGGATATATAAGACTTTACCCATGTCATTTTTTTTCAGGTAAAGATTTTTGTTTTGTAAATTCATTTTTTCAGGGCTTGAACACTATTGTTAGCAAGTGCCTAAAAGATGTGAAACAGTTTACATATGTCAACTGTAAAAAATTGGTCCCACGTGGGCCAACTCCCTCATAGTTTTATTTTTAAAAAGCCATATGTAGATGCTTCAAACTATCTTGCTATGCACATTACACTAACCCTGTTTTTGTGCAGTTTGTCTACTTTCTTAGTGAAGGACTTTTTGTATAAAATCTGTTAAAATTGTGTTTTTTAAATTGAGTCCAAGAATGGAACTGATCAAAGCATACAGGTTATATTAATAGTTACGGTGTTTAAAGAATGATAGCATTGCTACTTTCTATAATGATATTTTTCTTCAATTAAAATTATCCTAAGCATGTGTTTATCAAAAAAAAAAAAAAAAAGGAAGAGGCACTTCTGAAAAACCAGTCACTGATTACCTTGTGAATTGCAACAGAATATTATGATTTAGTACTGGAAGATAAGCCCCTCAGATTGGAAGGCACTTAAAATACAACTGAACAAGGGCTACCTCATCAGAGGAGTAGATCCATGGCAATAAGTAGAAGGAGATAAGCTTTCAGGATATTCATTTGCATGACTCAAAGTGAGAAGAAAATGCGACAAACATTCACTAACAATAGGGACATGGAATGTATTAAGTATAAATCTAGGGAAATTGGAAGTTGTTAATAAGATGGAATGCATAAAGATTGATACCGAGGCATTAGTGACCTAAGATGAAGTGCTATTGTCCATTTTGAGTGGGACCATCGTATGGTTTACTATGTTGAGAATGAGAAATTGAAGAGAAATAGCATCCTATTCATTGTCTAAAAGGACATTTCGCAATCTATCCTGAGCTACAGTGATGTATGTGTAGGAGAATATCTACAGGTCTCCAAAGAAGACCAGATGGCACAAATCTTATTCAAGTTTACATACTAACTACTAAGGCCAATATTGAAGAATTCCACTAACTTTTTAAAAAATAAATAAATCATTTTATTGGGGGCTCTTATATATTATAACAAACCATACATCTGTTACATGTACAATTATTGGCATAACAAATTCTAAACATTATCTTTCTTCTTGAGCCCTTTGATATCAGTTCATCTTTTTTTTTTTTTGGCATCACTGTCTCTGGTGGTCGTGGGCACTACCCAGCGCTGCTCCTGAGAGCCGCCGCTGGATTTGAACCGCCAAGCCTGCGGGCCGCAGTCCCGCACTCAACCACTTACACCACTGGGGATCAGCCCCAGTTCCTCTTTTTTTCCCCTCCCACCCCCACTCTGCCACTCCTCCAAACCCTTAATATATTATGTGTTGTTAATATTATTTATAAATATGTTGTACTGCCCATTCTATCCTTTCACTGTGATCCTGCTATTCTTCCCCTGGGGGAGAGGGGTGGTTACTCTGCTGTCCTTTCTATCTCTTCCCTCCTTTCCTCCCTCTCCTCTTCCCCTATCCTGGAATCCTTACCCCCTTTACTGTTTCTGAGGGGGTTTGTCTTTCCTGAGTTCCACATATTAACAACTCTCTTCTGTGCCACTGTCTCTACACTGTTCTAGCAGGAATTGTGAGATTGGATTGAGATCATAATAGTGGAAGTGGGGTGCACCTTTTCTTCACTGTGCAGCCCATCTGCTCAGGGTGATCCATGGATGGGCTCTGAGTCTCTAACATGACCCCATCCCAGCACCTTGATAAGGTTGTTTATTTTTGGAATTCTGATGTCTGTTCCCTTTGACACTTCATGATCACATATTCTGGTGTGCTTCTTCTATGTGAACTTTGTTGATTCCCTGCTAGATGGCCAATAGTTTGACTTCAAGCTTTCCCCCTCAGATGCTACATCTTTTAATAGCCAGGCACCATCTGCTTTCCTCACTACATTTGTTTATGTACCCAGTTTGTCTTCAGCTATCATAACTGAGCAGGGGACATCACGCAATGCCACATTATTATAACAGAGAGTTTTTGTGTTGAGGGAATACTTAAGTAGAGGCCCAGAGTTGGGCCACTGCCTCAATGTATTGCCTTTTAAATATATGTACATAGACCAATACCCTACTGTTATGTGTTAATATATTTATATATTTATACCTCTATGCTTGTACTTCTATCATTTGTGTTGCTTTCTAGTTCTATTCTCTGTTTCCTTTACCTTCATCCTAGCCCACGATCATGTTCACCCTTCATTTGCCTATCAGTAATACCTCCGGCTAGATTACGGCTGCTCCACCACTACCAGGATTTCTGCTCCCCAGTCGTCACTGATTTTAGATCCCTAGTTGTTCCCCTATTGTGACCTGGTTTGCTTGATGCTCCCTTCCCCTTGCCACTCCTTCCCCAAGACACCTCCAAACCATCTACCCCTTTGTTTTTTCCTCACTTTTGCTTCTCATGCATATATTATATAGATAGACAAAACAGAACCAATGAAGTCAAAACAGCAACCAACCAAATCAATAAACGAAAGAACAACAAAGGGAGAAAGGAGAAGAAAAGACGTATATGGTTAGTCTGCTGAATTTTTTGACTATCTCCCCACCAGTATAGTGGGGCTTCTGGGCATTACCACTCTGAGTCCATAGTCTATTTTGGGGAGTCCTCCAGGACATCGTGACTTAGTTCACATTGTTGATCTGCTCTGTTCCATTCTTGTCCTGCCCCACTGGGGGTGGAAGCACAGACCAGGCTTACTCCATATGCTGTGTTCCCAATATTGTCCTCTGTAGTGCTTTACTTCCCTATGGTGACATCATGTCTTAAACTATATCTCTGAGCAGTGATCTTGTCTTTAGGTCTTGGTGTGCCAGAGTGGGGGCCAGTCCCTTACTCTCTTCTTAATTTGCTTTCATGTGGGTGGCATGGGCCGGCCCTTTTCCCTAACCTGTGGCTTCAGTGTTGAACTCTGTAGCTCATACATCTAGGGAGGGAGTGCTCACTTCAGCAGCACATATACTTCTAGGGAGGGGGTTAGCATGATTCAGATGAGGGCCACTCCATAGCCTTCTCTGTTAATGGGCTACTACATGCTGTTGTTACCTTGTCCTCAAGACGGCATGCTGTGTTGCTGTCTGCACTCTCATTCCTTCTCCCATGGAGACATAAACAGTACCCTTTCCTGCTCCCCACAATACCTTCCTCTCCCCCACCATTCTTTTCTCCTTTCATCAACTTCTTGAGCCTGAAATTGATTGAGCATGCAATAAAAAAAATGCATTGATAACTATTGGTGACTTGAAAGGGCTAGTTGGAAACAGGAAAGAAGAATCAATAGGCCTTGGTCATCAGAGCTGGAGATTGCATGATAGAATGTAAGACCAATGACTTCTTCATGGCAAATATCTTTTTTCAATAACATAAATGTTGACTATACATGTGTACATCATCAGATGAGATTAAAAAACATCAACCCCAAATTCATTGCCAGTGAGTCAATTCTGACGTACAGTGACCCTATAGGATGTGTACAGCTGCACCTGTAGATTTCCCAGACTGCAACTCTTTATGGGAGCCTCTTCTCTCCCTCTTGGAGTCGTAGGTTTTACTCTACTGACCTTATATAACCGCTAAGCCACCAGGGTTCCTGTAGATGATACAGGAAGTGAGGATGTTGTTTTTTATGTTAGGTCTCATCATTGGGGGTCACTGAAAAACTCCTGAGAATCCTGGCTCAGGCAAGTTGACACAATACCTAACTATCATACAAGGCCAAGGACTGATAGAGGAATAGACACTTACTCTATGTAAGCTCAGACTGAAGCTAAAGAAAATTTAAAAAGATCCATGAGTGTCACAATATAACCTTCAGGCTGAGCCCCAGTGGCATAGTGGTTGTGCACAGGACTGTGGCCCATTGGGATGGAGGTTCAATTTCAGCAGCGGCTCCACAGGAGCAAAGGCTGGGCCTCCTACTTCCACCACCAGAGGGCAGTGATGCCCCACACCCAAAAGATATAACCTTCAGTATTTCCTACCTGATTTTAGCGACCATCTCAGGAACAGATTTGATATATGTAAACTAATAATCAGATGACTTGTAGGAGAACATCAGGAACATTATACATAAAGAGAAACAAACCAAACTCATTGCCTTTAAGTTGATGCTGGCTTATAGTCACCATGTAGGACAGAGTAGACCTTCTCCTTGGAGTTTCTGAGACTGAAAATTTTTCTAATATATTTCCACTCTTTATTTTCATGAGGCTTTGACATGAAACATCCAGGCAGAGCCCCACCACACCCTAATAATTCAAAGTGCAACTAAAATCAGCTCCTTTAATGTCTTTTTGTTCATAAACCTGCCTAACCCGACAAGCTCTTATTTCCCTTTCCCATTCCAGAGATTTTGAGCTTTGCAGATTCATGGAAAATGAATCTACAGATTCATGTACAGATCTACATCCCATGATCCGAAACCCTGGGAGACATATGTTTTCCACAGTTTATTTTTAAAAATTTGGGGGGGGCATCACTGCCCTCTGGTGGTCATGGGAGTGCTGCTCCTGAGAGCCTCCACTGGATTTGAACCACCAAGTCCACGGGCTGCAGTCCCACACTCAACCACTTACACCACCGGGGCTCAGCCCTATTTTTAAAATTTTAATGTTAGGTCTCATCATAGGAGATTACTGGCAAACTCCTGAGAATCCTGACCCAGGCAAGTTGACACAATACCTAGCTATCACACAAGGTCAAGGACCAACACAGGAATAGACACCTACTCATATGTAAGCTCAGACCGAAGATAAAGAAAATTTAAAAAGATCCAAGAGCATCAAAATATGACCTTCAGTATTTCCTACCTGATTGCCGAGACCATCTCATAGGACCTGGTTACAGGGCTGCTGAATTCAAGAAACTGCCCACTACTCCCCAGCAGAAAGATGAGGCTGTCTACTGCCATAAAGATTTAGTCTCAGAAATTCATAGCATCGATAGGATTGATCTGACAGTGCTTTGAAGGTAGGAATAAGGTTTTTAGCAGCTTCTTCCTCGGAAGTGGGCATCTGAGTCCTTTTTCATTGTCTGTTCTTACTCTGGAAGCTCTGCTGAAACGTGTTCACTTTGGGTGACCCTGCTGGCATTTGAAACACCAGTGGCACAGCGTCTAGCATCACAGCAATACTCCAGCCATCAAAGCATGACAAACCAACAGACGAGTAGTGGATGATCCTTTGTATACACATATATAATAAGCTCCTTAGAGACAAGGATGGTGAGACTTCATCTTACATACTTTGTGCATATTATCAGAAAAGACCAATCCCTGGAGAAGGAAATCACACTTGGGAAAGTGGAGGAGATCAAAAGAGGGGAAGGCCCACAGTGAGGGGGATTGACAGATTGGCTGCATTCATGCACTCAGGCATAAGGGCAATTGTGAGGACGGCATGGGACCAGGGAGGGCTTTGTTGTGTTATGCATAGGATCACTGACTGTAAGTCTTTGGGGGAATAGAAAGTCCGTCTTTCTCTCGTGGAGTGACTGGTGGTTTTAAATTGCTGCTAGAAACCCAATGCATAACTACTACACCAGCAGGGCTTCTTAAAGAAAACAAAAGACAGGAAAGTAAGAAAATACCAAAGTACTATATATACTCATGTATTAGCTGAGTTTTTTTCAGCACATTTAAAATCTAGTTTTCATGGTAAAATTGGGTGCGTCGGCTGATATTCAAGTTGGCTTATGCTCGAGTCTATGGGGTATATATCAGAAGAGACTCTTAAACCTGCACTTGAACTAAGAGTGGTTAAAACAAAAGGAAGAAATGATATAGTCAAAAAGCGACACAGAGCATTTCAAAAGATAGCTCAAAAGAGAAAATAAAGCACTATAATCAAATCTGCAAAAACCTCGAGTCAGAATAGCAAAGGGGAAGATGTTTAATATATCTCAAGCTGAAAGAACTGACAAACGCTAAGATTCAAGTTGCAATATTGAGGATTTTATGGGCAAAATTTTGATTAATGCCAGGGCATCAAAAGAAAATGGAAGGAATATTGTCCAACATGAACAGGCTGACATTCAACTATTTCAAGAGACAGCATATAATCAAGAATTCCTCATTGGGGCTGAGCCCCGGTGGTGTAGTGGTTGTGCGCGGAACTGCGGCCCACTGGGATGGAGGTTCAATTCCGGCTCCCAGGAGCAAAGGCTGGGCCTCCTACTCCCACCACCTGAGGGCAGTGATGCCTAAAAAAAAAAAAAAAAAAAAAAAAATTCCTCATTGAAGAAAGACGTCCAAGCAAAAAAGACCAAGGCATTAGCAAAAAATCCAAAGCTTCAAGAATTGATGGAACAGCAATTGAAATATTTCAACAAACTAGAACACTCATTTGGTTATGCCAAGAAATTTGGGGAAAGGTTGATTGAAAGAGATTCATATTTGTGCTCATTTCAAATAAACTGACCCAAAGAACCCATAAATTAGTGAACAAAATTGTTAAAATCACATCCAAGTAAATTTTGCTGAATTTTATTTTTAAATGGTTGCTGCACTATACCCATGGGGAGCTGCCAGACATTCAAACCAGAGTCAGAAGAGGACATGAAAGGAAAACTTTTATTGTTAATGTTAGATGGTTCTTGACTGAAAGCAGAGAGTACTAGAAGTTTTTTATTTTATTTTAGAAGGATGTGTTTTATTGGCTTGCAAAGACTTCAACTCTAAGAATCATATCAAACTAGGGATAATATTTCAAAGAAGGAGAAACTCCTCTTAATTGTGTTTATGTGGAATCTGTAGATAGACAAGAGAGTGATTCAAAAGCTGTATGTCAGGGTTGTATCCTTTCATCATGCTTATAAAATCTTGATATTAATCAAATACTCTGAGAAACTGAACTATATGAGGAGGAAGGAGGCATCAAGATTTACAACTCGAAGAAGAAAGATGGCATTGCTTTGGTTCTGAAAATGAAGAGGACTCCAAGAACTTGTTGACAAAGACTATAGTCAATATTGGATTGTAATTCCATATAATATAAAGAAAACAAAATTATCAAAACTGAACCAATAGACAACAATGAAAAAGAGGGAAAAGACTGAATTAGCCAAGGAGTTCCTTTTACTTAGATCTATAATCAAAGACCACAGAAGCAGCAATCCAGAAATCTAATGATGTACTACATTAGTGAATCAGTTGCAAAAGACCTCTGTAAAGTGTTAAAGAGCAAGATGTCACTTTGAGAACTAAGATGTCTGATTCAAGCCTTGGCATATTTAATCATATTACATGCACATGAAAGAAAGGTGACACATTGATAATGGAGACTGGAAAGAATGGATGTATTTGAATTTATGGTGCTGATGAAGAATATTCAAGTTATCACGGACTGACAGAAGAACTAACAATTCTATTTTAGAAAAAGTAGAGCTGGAATGTTTCTTAGAAGCAAGGATAGTGGGACATTATCTCATGTACTTGGGACACGTTATCATGATAGACAAGACCCTATAAAAGACATGCTTGGGGAAGCAGAAAACCAGTGACTGGTATATTTAATAACATTATATGCATGTGAACAAGATCTTAGAAACAAGAATGGCAAGAATTTCTCTTGCATCATTTGCACATGTTATTCTGAAGGAGCTGTCCCTGCTTGCTAGACCTCCAGAGATGGACTGACAGCGTGGCTGAAACAGTGGGCTCAAAGACAGCAATTGGGGGATGCGGCAGTGCTGGCTGGTGTTTTGTTCTGTTGTATGTGGGGTCTCCATGAATTGGAGCTGATTTCATGCCACCCAGTGATAACAACAATAGCAGCAGCAGCAGCATTTACATACCCAAACTGCTATATTAGACTGTATGTAATGTACTTCGATTAATGCAATTTAATTAATTTTGTTCCCATCTCAAATTTTCTCTTTAAAAGAAGGCTGCAAAGTGGAATTTCTGTGTTTAAAAGTCATGCATAATTTTAAGGTTTTTGAGGGATATGGGTACCTTGCCCAATAAAGGAATTTTGTCAAATTTGTTTTCTCCATCAGTAGTATATTTTACTATTAACAAAAACATTTTCAACATAGATAAATACTAAAACGGTATCAAGAGTAACCACCACAGGCTGACTCACGGTGACCCCCTGCGGGTTTCTGGAATGGTAACTGTTCATGGGAATAGGAAGCCCAGTCTGGGAAGTTGCTGGTGGTTTTCAACTGCCCCCAGTGAAGATCACAGTCCAGCATGTAAGCAGAGCCCCGCCCGGGGCCAACCAAGTGCAATCCAAACACAATGCCATCGAGGCAAAGGACCGTGAGCAACCATATAGGACAACGTATAACTGCCGCTTTGTTCTCTCTTTCTTTAGATCTAAAGGTATTGATTTGTTAATACTTTATGAAGAGATAATTTACTAATACATTTTTAATGTAGGGTAACAAAGGTAAAATATCTTTCTAAAATATGTCTCCCACAATTAAATAATGTTGCAATAAGAAGTTAAAGTACTAAAGGACCCAAGTAAGAATACAATATGAAATAAAATTACAATTCAAAATGTAAGCATAGATTTCTGTATACTCTCTGGAGATAAGGAATGACTTTGCAAGTTTTAATGTATATGGTTTCAGGAGCTAAGGCAAAAGAGGGAAGGAAAAATGATGATGATTGTTTTAGGCTGACTTCTCTGAAGAAGCAAAACCAGTGACATAGATGTGTATAAAGAGAAAAGTTGCTATCAAGAAAAGCAGTTCATACCATCATAGAACCATTTAAGACCACTTTGGTAATAAAATATTATGGTGTAAATTTTTCCTGTCTCAAGTGTTTCCCTGCGGCTGGGTATATCAGCGACCAGTGGCGGCAGAGGGAGATCGGCTGGTCAGATGTCATGGCAGGTTGTGAAAAACTCCCAGGCTAGGCAAGTAATATGGTGAACTGCTGATCCACATCCTAAGAGACCAGACACAGGATTAGGTGAGTTATTCACAGCATCTCTCTTATAGATGTCAAATAGGCCACAACTCCAAGGAGATGACCTCAGGTTGTGAGGTATTATTTGAAGGGGGCAAAACTCTTTTTATATACCACGGTCTTTGATAAAATGCACATTGGTCTGTTTTGTAAGAATGTCTGCATTAAAATGAATATTGGACCTCTGAGAAAGTTCTCTACTAAAGCCACTGGTCACCATGAAAACTCTAGCATGCACAATGGTTTATGCTTTTTATTCCATTCATTTAGCAAGACCTAAAATAACAAAGACATCGATCTTGGATATTTTTAAAGGACAAGGAGGGCTAGCAAATTTTTTGTAAAAGGCCAGGAGTAAGGGACACCCCAAGAAGTTTCAGAGACTTTCGGAAACAAAATGGGAGTGTTTGTTGTTGGGGAGTCAGGGGTTAGGGTATGGAGAGCCACTGGTAGAAAGTGGAATATACAATAGGGAGAAAAGAGTTCTGATGGTACTGTGGCCTTGGCTGGTCATCAAAATTTGGATAGTTTGAATCCAGCAGCTGGTCTGCTGGAGAAAGAAGAGGCAGTCTGCTTCAGTCCTATGGAGAGCCTCGGAAACGATAGAGCAGTCCGGCTCTGTCTCGTGGAATTGCTATCAGTTGGAATATGTTAGATGGCAGTGAATAACATGGAGAAATGAAAATAAACTTCTCCGCTTACTGGAAAGGTTTCAAGACAATAGAATACAGGTCTGTTTGGTTCCAAGCACACAAACAAACAACAATTATAACAAAAAAACAAGTCATGCGACTTATTTAAGAAATAAGGATTTATTTGAGGGATAAAGCAAAGGGCAGCAAATTATGCACAAGTGAGTCAATTGCACAAACGGGCAATTAGGTTGGAAAACTGGGAAGGGACTGGATTATATTCTCTTTCAAGAAAAGGCCTCCTGCCTTCTCTCCATCCTCACGTGGCTCTCCCTTCTTGCACCTGCTTTGGAGGTGAAGCGGATCCATGCTGTCATTTCTTTGCAATTTGTCTTCTTCAGCTAATCGAGCCACTTTTTCAGTGTTCCGCTTTCAAAGTCCCAGAATAGGAAAATGGGATAGATCCAGATTGAATGTCAAGACTCAAATCCACTACCATGATTTGGATTCTGACTCATAGTGACCCAAAGGACAAAGGAGAACAGAGCCCGGAGGGTTTCCGAGACTGTAACTCTTTACAGAGTAGAAAGTGGCATCTTTCTCCCGCGGAGTGACTGGCAGGTTTGCACACCAGTCTTGCAGTTAGCAGCCCCCACAGAACCCACGACTCCACTAGGGCTCCTTACATGGTAACCACCCCTGACCGAATCATGGCTGTTGTCATGTATAAAATAAGTGAGACCACATAAAAGAAAACATGGAGCTGGTATTTTCTAGTTCGAATTCTCCTTTGGGACACTTCAATTCAATTCAATGTTTACTCATATCTCTTCAATTCCACGGCCAACTTTTTACATAATGTAATCGATCTGATAGTTATTCATGCCTTACAACCAATGGTTAGTTAACACGCGAGGCTGGCAAAGGGAAAGGTTGGGAGTTCGTGTCCATTTAGATGCATCTAGAAGAAAAGACTGCAACTTGTGGGAAGCCAGTCACTGGAACACGGAGAAGAGGTCTACTGTGCCACCCAGAAGCCCAAGCAGATTTCTTGACAACGGTTTTGGGTTCTTTTGCACAGGGCTACTTGTTTTTGCAGGTCGTGTGTGCATTTGCTATGGTATTGTTTCTTTGCCCTCCTCTTCCCGCAAGTCATCATTATACTAGTGAAGTTTTAAAATGTGCCCTGTTGCAGGTGCCTGCCATCAAGTCAGCTCCGACCTATAGCAGCTCTATGCACAAGAGCATGGAATACTGGTCCTGTGCCATCCCTGAGATTATTCCTCTGCCCGAGCCGTTGATGCAGCCAGTGCCGATCCATCTGGAAGCGTGGTGCGCCAACAGGCTCTATGGCCTTTCATGATGGATAGGACAAAGAGACTGACTACCAGACACTGGGCTGGGTTGGAAGATGGGGAGACATTCAAATTTCTTTTTCTATTATCCCTAAAACTTTGTGTACACTAACACACATGCAGGTTATATCCCTGTCTCAGGTAGGCAATGAAATCCTTTAAGGATTCAGAGGTGGTTTTGATGTATTGCCCTTAAAAGCAAATATTTATCTTCTAGACTAATAACCATTGGTGCTGATGGACCTTGAAATCAACATAAAGGCACAAAATCTAGCTCTGTATACAACCAAATTCCAGACAATTGTTGTTTCTCTCAGAAATTATTAAAAAAGTACCTCTTTTGGAACTGAAGATCTTTCCACCCAAAGGTGATCCTTTTTGAGAAGGTTAAGTCTTTTCAGATGTTTGTTGTGGTGTTCAAAGTGGAAATCTTCTTTATTATGCATACTTCACATTACCCAAATGAATTTGAACTTTACTATTTTTAATCTATTTCAAGAGCCTCGTGATCTGCTTAACAAGTTGCTAATGGTGGAAAAAAATAGAAATCAAAAATAAGACCTAAAAATATCTTTTTAGTAGCTTAGAAGAGTTTTTTTCAAATGGTGTGAGAGGTGTCCATATGATAAAGGCAGTTGGAAACTAGCAGATAAAAGTTCCAGACAGAACTTGAATCAAATTTCACACAAACAATGAACCCCCAGAGGCACCTGTGAATCTGAAAAATAGAGAATCCCACCTACAGTGGGGGCTTGTTTGTGGAAGGACCTCTGACCTCTACGACTTGTAGGACCATGGTTAAATTGCTTCTTTTTTAGATTTGTCATGATAAAATAACCAATTTTAAAAGGTGGTTGTGAGAGTTAACTCAGTTTATAAACCTCAAATATTTAAACTAGTTCTTGGCACCTCGTAAGCCATCTCCAAAGTAGTCAATAACTATTTTCTTTGAACCACAGGTCAAATAAAGATTGTCTTAGCATTTGGATCATGTGTCAATGGGTATGAGCTGTTTGCGATGCATATTGAAGATTCCATGCTGCTTAGCAGACCACATATTTGGAGGTATTCTTTTGACATTTGGAAAAATGACTCTGGAAAAATAAAAGATGACTCATGTAGGAACAGGAGATGCTGTTGGCTCCCTGGATACAACTACACCCAACTACACCCAAATGAGTCCCAGTGTCAGCCTTACCTAAGTATCATCACATGTGGGCATCACTAATGCCACAACTTTAACTGGGATGGCATATTTGTTCTTTATGATGCCAGTGCACTCCTTGTTCTTAAATAGTAGGTCTGTCTGGGCCATACAAAGCAAAAACAAACAAACTCACTGCCATCAAGTCTGTGCCAACTGATCAGGATCCTGAAGAACAAAGTCGAGCTGTTCCTGGTGGATGGCTGAAGCTGTCAGTCTTCAAGAGCAGAAAACCTCCTTTTCTTCTGGGGAGTGGCTGGTGGCCTCCAATGGTTTGCCTTTCTATTAGCAGCCCAACAAGCGTGGAGCCGGGGCTCCTGCAAGGCCACAGCTCTTTGTTTTTTCCTAGAAGCTACTTTGCAAATTGCCTTCACATATGGTGACTGCATCATTCTGTGTCATCATAAGTGAACACAATATGGATAAGTGTTGATTTCTAAATTATGTGTGTGTTAATTACTTCTTTAGATGTAGACCAGACTAAACCCCAAGGAGTTGGTGATTAAAGGTGTCCTAAAGGTCCAACTCTTCTAAGACGATATTCTGCCGCATGATTCCCCAACACTCAGACCTCCCTAGAGACTCTTCCCTCAAGTCCCTGGGTTCTGTGATTAACTGAAGTGTCCCACAGAACCTCACAAAACTTTCAGGAAATGTCTCATGTGGCGGTGGGTGCTATTCCATTCCAAATTTGAAGGTCAGCGAGAGGCGAGCCAAATGCAGGGTCTAGAGCCAGAAGCCAAAACTGTCCAAAAATCACAGCAAGTCTCCTTGCTTCTGCCAAAGCTCAGTCAGGAAATAGAGATCTGGCTTTCCGGGCGATGTGTGTAAGAATTGTACAGTGTTACCAGCATGTATACCCGATCCAAGGTAAACAAAGAATTGTGCCTTGAATTACACCAGCTAGGAAGTAGTCTTAAAGATGCTCCCCAAGGAAACCAAGGGTGTGGTTTGGTTCACAGCCTCTGTTAAGATCCGGTCTTAATATCACCCGACTCCTGTCCAGAGTATAGAAGAGAGCACCCTCCCAAATGGGGTTATGGTCACAGGCCTAGGGCCCAGAATCGCTATACATCATATTAGGAATTACGGTTAAAAGTCCATAATAAATGAATACAACTCACTATGTTCCTGAAATGGTGTTACCAATGAATTTTTAAATAAATGAAATTTGTGTTCTCTTGCCCTTTCATAGACAAATTACTATTTTAAAGCTACTTTTACTTGCCTACAATGAGTTAATACAGCAAGTTAAAATGCTTCTTTCCTTTCCGATTTTCTAATTTGCCAACATCCACTCCCTCTTCCAATTCTGTTGAGCAGTTCATGATATGCAGGAGTCTCTTTAGAATGAGAATAATCAGCCCATAATTGGGTACTTGGCTTTGTGCTCCTGCTAAAACTTACAGTCTTGGAAAACCACAGGGCAGTTTTATCCTGTCTCATAGGGTCACTATGAGTTGGCATCCACTCGATGGCAGTGAGCTTGGTTTTAATTTCAAATTTAATTCTTGAAAGTTTTATAATTCAAGTTGCAGTTTATTGTAAAGTTAGGGCAGACTTGTAAAACTGTTTTTTAATATCCAAAGACAAACAAAAATAAATTTCAAAAGTAGATCACATCCAAAATGTTATAGCCCTTGGATTGTGATTAACAACAGCGTAAATCTTAAGAAAATGAAAAATGAAAGTTTTGAGTAAAATCTCTTAAATGTAACAAGAAACTTTGTTACATTTATGACACAAAACCAAGGTACCTATTTTCCCTTGGCACAAATAATATGTGTTGGTGAGTCAAAATGGTGGTAATTATGTGATGTGCAAAAAAGGGCTCCCTTGTTGCCTAGACAAATGGGTGAGTCAGACCAAAATTTTGTATTGGGCAAACTATTTGAACTTAACTGATATATATATATATATATATATATATGTGTGTGTTTAAAAAGCATATACTTAAAAAATCATTTTATTGTGGACTCATGCAACTCTTATGGAAAATACATACATCAATTGTATGCAGACCGCATTTGTACATTTGTTGCTGTCATCATTCTTAAAACATCCTCCTTCTACTTAGGCTCCCGATATCAGCTCCCCATATTTCCCCACCCTCCCCATTCCCCCTCCCTCATGAACCCTTAATAATTTACAAATTATTACTATTTTGTCATATCATACACTGTCTGATGTGTCCCTTCACCCACTTCCCTGTTATCTGTACCCCAGGGAGAAGGTTATATTTAGATCCCTGCAATTGGTTCCCCCTTTCTACTCCACCTTTCCTCCATCCTCCAGGTATCACCACTCTGACCTTTGTTCCTGAAAGGGATCACCTGTCCTGAATTCCCCATGTTTCCAGCTCCAGTGTACACCCCCTGGTCTAGCAGATTTTCTGGGATCATGATAGTCAGGGGGGAGGAAGCATTGAGGAGCTAGAGGAAAGTTGTATATTTCATCACTGTTACCTTACACCCTGACTGGGTCTCCTCCCCATGACCTTTCTGTACATGGAAATCCAGTTGCTTACAGATAGTCTTTAGGTCAACTATCTGTACTCCCCCTCATTTATAATGATATAACTTTTAGTTCTAAAAAGCAGATACTTTTATTTTCACTTTGTGACATATACACTCTCCTTTTTTTAATGAGGTGAATGAATAGGTCTTGTATATTCCACTTAATGAAACAGTGAAGCCACATTTTTAAACAGAATGGATGAGTGAGTTATATTTTGGGTGCTACATTCAGGATTTTGAATACTAAATAAATTATAAAGCTGTTGCATGTATAATTTATAAAGAGAGAAGGAGTTAGTTTGGATAGTTTTTGTGGATTGCAACATTGCTATTGTGAGGGAATGTTTTACTTCTCAGAAGAAAATTTTAACTCTCTTGAGGGAAAGATATATCGAATAATTTGGGAGAGTCATGATTTAGAAAAATATTTCTCTTATGTGGAATTTTTTTTTGAGTTCAACAAGTATTTATTGATTGCCTACGACGTGTTAAATATTGTTTCAGTACCTGGGACACATCGGACAGCACGCATCTCTCTGCTCCTGTGGAGCTTACAGGCTAGTGTTCACGACAACATCTCCTGGTCTCTCTGACCTGTGACAGCAGGTCAGTACCTCTCTGTCCATCAGGTGTCCACGGGGAAAGTAAGCAGGCCTGGCACAGACATGGGTGACGGATGTGCTCCGTGTCCTGGAGTGCCAAATGGGTCCCCCCGCCCACCACACCGCCACACAGCAGATAGGGGCTGGAAGTTGATTTTTAATTAAGAAAGCATACTGCAGGCAGGTCAGGGGAGGGAGCCAGATGGTCTGGTCCAGGGTGGGGGGCAGAGGCTGGGCTGGCTACACCAACTGCTGCTGCTGCTGCTGCTTCTTGGTGGCTGCCTTGCTGGCAAGGTCCTTGGCCTTCTCGGTAGCTGCCAATGCCGTCTCCTTTGCCTTTTCTGAGGCTTCCTTGGCTGTTTCAACAAACGTCTTAGAAGGGACCACACCTTGCAGCTTGGCCAGAAGGTACTCAAAGCCCTTCATCGTCTTGGTCACATTGCCTTTACATCGGGCCAGACCAAATTCCTGGACGGCTTGGGAGACACCAAACAAGTTGGAGGAGACGCAGGCTTCCCGGTGGATTTCAGTCCAGCCGCTGTTGTCGGCGTTCACGCGGTAAACACAGCGTTCCTCCACCACCATGAGCCGGGCATGGTTGATGTTCCAGGTGAAGGTGGTCATCGTCTGATTCTGTGGGTCCACAATGAAGTCCTCCAGGATGTACACCGAGTGAGCGACATTGGCAGGAAACAGTCGCTCGGCCCAGCGGGGCATCCTGTTGGTCTTGGTCAGGAGTCGCCTGGAGAGGAGCTTCTGGTCAGGGGTCACCTCCCGGTGCACGATGCCTTTGGTCAGGACATGCTTGCTGTAGGGATACGGGTACCGCTGCCAGAAAGCGGCGAACACTTGGTCCCAGGAACTCCGGAGCACGCTCTGGCCCAGGAAGTACTTCACCATCGTCCCGGCCAGCGAGCGCTCAGCACCCGCGCAGCATCAGGGGTGCGGTGCCGGGCTCGGCAAGTCAGCGACGGCCACATCGCACCCAAGTCGCCGCCGCCGCCGCTGCCGCCGCCGCCACCATGAGATGTTCTTATGTGGAATTTGACATATATGTTTATCTATATGGTGAAAAATTAATTCAAGCTACTTTATATTTTCTTGGAAGATAAAATAGAAAATCCTGATAAGTAAAAAGAGAGAAATTAATGTAATCTCATTCTCCCAGAGTTAAATGATTTTATCTTCAATATTTTTATAGCACTTTTGGTCTCCCACTAATATATATCAACCCCTAATTTTAACAAATATAAATATTTATAGCACAAAGTCATAAGTATTGTTCTGAAAGTTACACACACACACACACAAACCCAACTCCCCCACCCCAATAAACCCAAATCTATTGCCATTGAGTTAATCTTAACTCACATTTTATACACATTTGCCATGTCTCTACAAAGTTTTGGTATTTCTTGTATTTGCACAGGACCCAGCTTAGGCTGGAGAATTGATAGCTTTGGAAACATCCAATTGTTGTATCCTTGGTTGTGCTATGCCAGTTGGACTAGAGGAACAAATCCAGTGACACTCATTTACTCGTATGTGTAACCAAGAAGTAATTATATATGAAGAAAACATTCCAGCCCAGTCCACCTCAAGTTTGTAAGACTGATACTAGTCCATAAGTCATTCTTTAGACTCACGCAGTCACATGCAATGATGCAGAACGCAGGAAGATCATAGGCAGGTGAGTGTGAAACTGTGTGGATCCACTGGCAGTGGCTCTGCAGGAATAGCGGTGAGGCAACAGGAAGGTGAAGGCAGCGAGAGGAGGAGATTCCCAGGGCCTTCCTCATGAGAAGGCCTGGTTTATAAGGAGTCACATCAGACTGTGACCTGACTGCCAGGCTAAGTTCCACCCCTACACTTTTATGTATCTTCAAGTTGATATGAAATGAATTACCTTATTTGTTGGACCATACAATGCACTTTTTCTCCATAAAGGTGAGGGTGGAGGGAGAAACGAGGGTGCATCTTATGGAAGATGCCATCTTCCCATTTGTTCTCCATATCCCTTTGGTGAACAGAAGTGTGATCGCCCCATCTCTCCTGTACCCCCTTCTCATTTCCTGTCAGCCCCTCTCTGCATGAAGTCTACAGCACACCTTTATGGATCAGGCATGGGTGCATATATGTTTAGAGGCCCACACTATCTGTCTCCTGGAGGCAGTCGAACGTGTTGTTTTGGAACTTTGCCCCCAGCCAACTTGTGATCAGGCAGGAACTCATTTTGGGACCAGGAACTGTGAGGGGAGCTGACACCCTGACACCAGACTGACACCTCATGGGTCAGGTCTGGGTGCCGCAGCTCCACACATGACATCCGCTCTTCATCTCACACTGAGCACATCCTGAAGCTGGCAGAAGCTATCACTTTCTGACACCCCCCATCCCCGAGTTCTCTTTTTTCCTTTTCTCTCTTCCATTTCACCCCTTCTTTTTTTCTGGATGCAGTGTCATTTTCTTTTTAATGTCTTTAATTTCTCTATTCTTTGTTTCTTTCTAATTTCCTTTACTATCCTTCCCTC
>PVJH01013537.1:0-60157 GCA_004026705.1 Nesogale talazaci | reverse complement strand
CTCTTCCCCACAAATACTCACACTTGAAATTTTAAAGAATACCTTTAGAAAATCATGCAGCCATTTTCATAATGAATGGACATTTTTATTTAATGATGAAAAAAGGACCTCAGCTCCAAATATATACTTCAGGTTCCCCCTCCCACTACTGCGTTCATAATGGAAGGTTTCTTGGTTCATTTCCAAGAACCACTGTAGCCAATTAGCACACACCGCTGGTCAAAAGCAAAAGACGTTTGTTCTTTCTTAGGTCTAGAAACCGCAAAGCCTCAAAAATCGAGGTGTGGGCGGGGCCGCACTTTCTCGGGAGGTGCTTTTCTCTCTCCTCCAGCTTCTGGTAGCCTTGGGTTTTCCTAGCTAGTCACAGTGTAGCTCTCATTTCTGCCTCCATGTTCACTTGGCTTTCTTCCCTGCCTGTCTTCTTTTCTAATTAGACCCCGAGACACTGGGTTTAGTGTCCACCCCAAATCTAAGATAGAGGCATCTTGTAGCCCCTAATGACTTACATCTGTGTAGACCTTATTTCCAAATCAGATTGCATTCTGAAGTCCTGAGTAGACATGAATTTATTTCTCAACAGTTGTATGGGCATGTAATTCACATATCACACAATTCAATATTTTAATCTCACCCAGAAGAGTGGTCCAGTCACCACCACAACCCGTTTTAGAGCATTTTCTTCATCTTTATTAGCAACTAAGTTCTCCCAGTCTCCCCTGCTGTGCCCCCAAGGAACTGTTAATCTAGTTACAGCCTCTAAATATTTACCTACCCTGGATTTCCAATAGAGAAAAACATTACAAATATAACAAAGACTGGAGGCGAAATCTAGCAACAAAAGCAAAGTGGAACAGATAAAAACCTCAAAAGGAAAGCAGAAAATATCAGCAACTAGAATAAATTTAAGAGAGATCAAATGACATGGTGCTAAATGTTAATCTAACGGCTTCTGCAGCTGTCCACTTTCCAATGCACTCAGCATGACAGCAAGTCCATGGTCAGAGGGAGTTCACCAGGGGCTTGAGCCACGTGTATTTCTCTTTTACTTTTTTATTGGACTTATGAATTTTGAGGGTATACCATTCATCCCACTGGATTAGTGGTTCTCAACCTTCTTAAAGCCAGAACTCTTTAATATAGTTCCCCATGTTGGGAACACCCTCAATCATAAAATAGTAAATTCATTGCTACTTCATAACTGTAATTTTGCTACTGTCATGAATTGGACGACCCCTGTGAAAGTGTCGTTCTACCCGCAAAGGGGTCATGACCCACAGTTTGAGAGCCGCTGTACTAGAGCTTCCTTCATGTTAGGAAACAAACTTTACATATACTATTTGGGGGGAAGTTCATGTAGAGATTACTTGTAAAATATCCAAATAAAATCATAAAATGGCCCCTTTAAAATCACCCCCAAATTGATTAAAATTGAGCATTCTAAAGAAATACTTTAGAAACGGAGAGTGAAATTCCTGAGTGATAAGCAGTGTTTCAGAAGCCAAGAAGGGATTAGCCCAAGGCCCTGATGGTGCGTCTGGGGCTGAGGTGGGCTAAGCCCAGGATCTGAATTCTTGGTTGAGGGGGGATGATGAGGGTGTATGGGTGAAGGTGTATGGGTGAGGATGTATGGGTCAGGGTGCCACTGTATGCCATTAGTTTACTATCTTCTCAGGAGGTGACCTTTGGCATGTTTATTGTTAGACACACCAATCCCTGGTCTGCTTGCCTTCCTCTAACTTTAAAATACAAGCAGAAGGTCCCTCATATCAACATGTTTTCTTAAGTGGAATGAGTCCAAAACATCTGTTCATCCCTCTGTTCTCCAGGAGTGCCCTGTCTTCTTATGTGCTCAGCCTAAGTCCTGCCTTTGTCTTTGCCCAGCCTCCCCACCTTTCCAACATAGTCTCTTTTCTTTTAGCAAGTTTTAGAGGGCTTCCGTTCTTTTTCCTCTCACCAAGACCTCAATTTCACCACCTCCCAGTACTTTTATTGGGTCTCTTACATCTCTAATCACAATCCATACATTCATCCAGTGTGTCAAGAACATTTGCACAAATGCTGCCATCATCATTTTCAAAGCATTCTCTTCCCATTTGAGCCCCTGATATCAGCTCCCCATTTCTTCCCCCTCCCTCACCTACTCTCCCACCCTCTCAAACCCTTGATAAATTATAGACTATTTTTCCCATATCTTGAGTCATGTTTCATCACCCCAACCCACTTTTTCTGTTATTCATCCCACTGGGAGGGGGTTATAAATAGATCCTTGATATCAATTCTCCCTCAAGACCTCAATCTTACAGAGGGAAATAATTGTAACATTTGTGCAAAGAAGGAGAGAATCTAAATGAGGAAACAAGTGCAGAATTACTTCCTAAACTCTGGGTGGAAGGAATGAGTTTATGGATTGGACGAAAGCACTAGTAAGATGTTTCAAGTAATTGAGGAGGGGAATTATTTCCTTGTTAATTTGATCATCACCCCTTTGCTAAATGACTTTCAAACATGGGATTGCTCTTTAAGGCCAGAATTGTACCAATATTGGAACGGTCTTTTATTTTGTTCTCATGTTGACCTCATCTAGGCCTAACAGAGAGAAAGCACAGCCCTTTGGGGATATTAACATGTACAAAGGGAAAATGTGAATACTGTTTGGCTTCGGGAGGAAAGAACCTACAATAAAGGTGAGAGAAATGTAGATGATTGTAATTCTGCTGTCCCAATGAATCATGCTTGAGGCCAAACAGAGATTAATCCAGGGGACGTTGTCCCAAACACAGGGACATAGCTGACATTCTGTAATAGTTCTTTTTGTCATTTATAGAGCACAACAGATGAGCTTTGGAACATGTAATTTTATTGCTGTAATCAACCAACGGCTAGCCTCAGGCCAGTGCTTAAAATAGCTGTTGCGACTGGTCCCACAGATGGAAAGATTGCTGCTGTAGGCTTCTTGGCCTCCCACTTCCTGGGTTGGCCCAGAAGCAAACCTGGCTCTGGGATCATCCAATTTCTGCCCCAGGTGACCATGACCACTCTCCCCGCCCCCACCAGTGCATCGAGAGCCTTCACCCATGTATTTTGACTTTCTTTCTTTTAAAATATAAGCACTTCCACAAGCTCTTACAACACAGGCTGTAATTAAGGTCACTTCAGTCATTTTCTTTCCCATATGAGAAGAGGATTTCATGCCTGGCTTGGAGCTATAGTGGGGCCTGCAAACTGCCAGGCACAGTGGGGTGGTTGCCAGAACACTGCCTCAGGAGGTGGCAGCTAAAGGTTTTTATGGTGGTTTTATCACTAATGAGGTGTGTAAGCTGGGGCCCATCCCTGAGCGCCTGGGAACTTTGTTTCTCCATCGAGGTTGAGCTGATGTTTTCTTTTTTTTTTTTTCCTTTTTCTTTTTTTTGGGGCATCACTGCCCTCAGGTGGTGGGAGTAGGAGGCCCAGCCTTTGCTCCGTGGAACTGAAATTGAACCTCCATCCCAGTGGGCTGCAGTCCTGCGCACAACCACTACGCCACCGGGGCTCAGCCGGAGCTGATGTTTTCAACCTGTTCAGCAGGGACACTTCAGGGAACCTGCAAAGTCTTGAGTAATGTTTCATTAAAAATGTAAATAATTCTTAGGGTATAATAAAAGACAGCAAGAATAAGCAAACACATTTTTCTTCTAAGGGTAGCCAATAGGAGAGAAGAATACTTGCATCTGTGTTTCATTGGAATTGTATTCTGTGGCTTTGAATTAAATCTTGATTGTGTATATTCAAGCCTCCTGTCAATGTGTGTTAATCTGAAAGACTGCCAATCCTCACTGGTCTTCTCATAAAACCAGGATGTGCATGCATATTATCATGCAGCAGCTGGTGCCACGCTGGATGAAGGATTATGCAAAGCTTAGACACATCAACTTTGCGCACTCTCATTTCAGCATGTAGCTCATGAAATAACCAGTGAGTGCCAAGCATATTGCAGTGTGAAGAAGGTTTAAGCACGAATTGTAATGTTTTCATGTGTACACTGTTACATGTGCGTCTGTCTGTTTTAATCTTGAAAGAAGTACAGCCAGAATATTCCTTAGAAGCAAGGATGGAGAAAATTATCTCATTTACTTTGGACAAGTTATCAGGGGGCACCTGTCCTTGGAGAAGGATATCGTCTTAATAAAATTGAGGGTCCGTGAAAAAGCTGAAGGCTCTCTGCAAGGTGAAATATCCCAGCGCTACAAGAATGCTCAACCACATGGAAGAAGCACATCACTATGTGATCATGAGGAGCAGGTACCAGATATCAAATGATTCAAAATAAACAATTATGTTGATGGGAAAGGAGGGGAGACCCAAAGTCCATCTGTAGCTGATTGGCCATCCCCCCACAAAGGCATTGCAAGGAAAGGATGATTCAACCAGAGGGCAGTACAGTACCAACAGAACACCCATCATTCCTCTAGTTCCCGAATGTTTTCTCTCCCCCCCCACACCCCCATGACCCAGTTATACTTTACAAATCCAGCTATACATTGTTACACATAGCGCTCTTGATGCATGGAATCCAGGACAGATAAAGTCCTCAGGAACAGTAGTGGGAGTAGCAATATCTTGAGAGAAGGGGATGTTCTTGGAAGGAGAAAGACTAGAAAAGGGAAACCCTTCACAAGGTTGGATAGGTGGATGAAGCGAAACACCACTATAAGGGAGAAACTGTAAGACACAAAATAACAATAATAATATATAATTGATCAAGAATTCACGAAGGTGGGAAAGGGAGGAGAAAAACAGAGGAGTTGATACCAAGGGCTCAAGTAGAAAGAAATTGGGAAATGCTGATGGCAATCTATGTACAAGTGTGCTTAATACAATTTGAATGATGGATTGCTATAAGTTTTGTAAGAGCCTGCCCAATAAAATGATTAATTTAAAAAATATACATGGGCACAAACATAACCAAGGTGTGAGGATGGTATGGGGGGCAGTGTTTGTTCCGCTGTGTATAGATAGAGTCAGTATGAGATGGAAACAACTAGACAGCACTGAACAGCAGCATATGTGCATATACTTAATTATGTGTCTATTATACTTATACACATATATTATTGTAAATAGTAGTAGTTGCTGTTTGGTGCTGCTGAGTGCCCCGCCCTGCGCCTTCATCCCAATCTTTGTCATCTTTGAGCCCCTCGTCACAGCCACTGTGTCAATCATCCAACCGAGGGACTTCTTTGTCTCTGCCCTTCTCCTTTACCAGGCATGTTGTCCTTCTCCAGGGATGGCTCTTTCCTGCTCACCTGCCCAAGGTATGCGAGATGAATTCTGCCATCCTTGTTTTGAAGGGACGTTTTTTTCTGGCAATACCTCTTCCAAGACAGATGTGTCTGTTCTTTTGACGGTGCAACGTGCTTTCAACATCCTTTGCCAACACCGTAATTCAAACGCGTCAATTCTTCTCCTTATTTGGTGTCCAGCTTGCACATGTCTACGAGGCAACTGAAGATTCCAGGGTTGGGTCAGGCACACCTGCGTTCTCAAAGTAACACCCCTGCCCTTCCACACTTTAGATAGGCCTTGTGCAGCAGGTTGACCCAAGTGTCATTTGCACTCTTGACTGACTGCTGCTTCCGGGAGCAATGACTGTGGATCCAAGCAAGACGAACTCTTTGACAGCTTCAGTCTTTCCTCTGATTATCATGATGTGACCCACTAACCCAGCTATGAGGAGTTTGTTTTCTTTGCATTGAGTCATAAACCATATTGAAGGCTGCAGTCCTTGAAGTTCATCTGTAAGTACTTCAAATCCTCCTCACTTTCAGCAGGCAAAGTTGTGTGAACAGTTAGTTTTGTATTTGTCAGACCTTAAGACGCACTTTTCCACCATCACTCCCCCCAAAGTGGGGGAAAATAAGGGTGTGTCTTATGGTCTGAAGGTGTGGTATCCCAGAACATTTATTTATGATCCCTTGTGCCCACTTACTGTCCGCTGTTGTTTGCGTGCTGTGGATTGCTGTGTAGTCGGGGGAAGTCCCACCTCCTGGAGTCTCAATGTCAGTCAGGTCACATGATCAGCACAGTGCATGCCTCCCCTCTCTTGTTGATGGAAGTGATGATGGTTCTTAACACCATTGTTGAGTTTGTGCTGTTAAATATTACTGTGTTAAGCCAAAATATGACCATATTTTGCTTTATTTTAATAAATATGTTAGTAACTGGTACTCTTTGGTTTGGAATTTTTTTCCCTTGTTCTCTTGGATCTAGAAACTGGGTGTGTCTTATGGTCAGGTGAGTCTTATGGTCTGAAAAATATGGTAGTTAGTGGTGGTAGTTCTCTTTGACACAGAAATTTGTTTCAACTTCTCTCTCTAGCGTTACTGACAGTGTTGTTAAAGACAATCCAGAGACTGAGAGAGGAGTGTGGTTTTCCTGATACCAAAGAACCCATGCAAAACAGCAATGACCTCATCGTCATCATGATACAAATTTCAGAAGATGACAGGAAAAGCAACTTTCCCCTAATGTCTTGATTTTGAAAGAGCCTCTTCTTCATACTCTTGCAGGTTACAATAGTCAAGTTATAAAGCCAATATGCATCACTAAAATGTGATATATATATATATATATATATATCCATTTTAGAAACATTAAGGTCCACAATATCAACTGCAATTCTCTGGGATGGATGATCCTTTCCACTTCTACATCCATTTCATCTGGGGCCACCCTTGTAGGGGAGGCCCACACTGATTTGGTTTGATAACACAGGTTTCCAAACCTATTTGACCTACCCTTTTTTTCTAGGGGGAAAATCACTCAGCTTTCTCCTGGAAATTAAACATTTTTTGTTATGTAGCCCATACTCTAGGATAAAGTGTAGGGGACAGCTTTTGCAGAGCCTAGCACGTGCTAGGGAACAGTTTCGCCCTCTTTCAGAAACACTGCTCCAGAAGAATTGTTGCTGTCAATATGGCCTTCTTTGCCAAACAGATAAAACCTTCCTTGTCTATTTGCTTATTCCATTTTCTTGCTGGCCGAAGAAAGAGGGGAGCAGTGGGAATTCACATTGGGGGGTGAACAGTTGATACTGGGCCATCACTGGGAGTTCTGGGAAGGAAAACAATGTCAAAATTGGGAAATTCTAACACAGTGGAAGCTGGCACTTTTTGGTTTCCACAAAGATGTTGATACAGCGCTCGCTCTAGCTCTAGGGCACATTCCCTGCTCAGAATTGAGGCTAGAGAGCCTGGGTATTGCTAGATACCCCTTCTGACCGTGGTGCTGACGGCACACTCAGAGTGCAATTCCTTTTCATTGTCACAAGCCCTGTGGAAGAGGAGAACCATGCTTCCCACTTTACAGATAAGGAAGTCCAGATACCGGACACCTCAAGATCTCAAAGTCACAGGGTGGGTAGAAGACAGTTATTTCATCGTCCATGCTGCAGGGAGGACTAACCTTTGACTTTTCCTCGTCTTGTTGAAACTACAGGGAGGATGCGTTCACGTGGCCCCTGGGTTTGTGTGCTCAGTCCTGATGCATGACCATCGACTGTAGGTCAGGACAGCTTACCCTCCAGGCTTGCCCTTTACAGGACACCTGAGCTGAGTCACACCTCTTGGTTCTCTGCAGAAGAACAGGTGAGTTCCGGTCCAGCAAGGAGCCAGGGAGAAACTACCACCCTGATTCTTGCTATGGATCGCTGAATGATAATCGTCTCAATAACGCCTCCCTGCATCCAGCTTACAGGAACTGGCTACTGATTCATCCCGAGGGTGATGATGTTCTGGGGCTGCCATTCTCTGCACTGGAATTTTGAAGACATCACCTCTGTCCATTAGCCAGAAGTCCCCAGTGCATAGAGACTGCTCTGCCTACCCCCGCCCCACCCCCACTACCCCAACCTCAGCACCTGGAACATGAGTTTCCCTCATACCCCTCTTCAAAAACTGGTCCAGGGATGTGAAATTTGTTGTTGTTGTTGTTGTTGTTGTTAACTTTAATCTTGAACTTTAATTCACAGCAAATCACATAAGAGCAACTCTTTATTAACACAAAAATATTCCTTCATTTTTAAAAAAGCATTTAACTCTTCGATAGCTTTTATTATCCATGACAATAATAATCAAGGTACTTCCTCTCTATCCAAAACCTTAGACTTGTTTATGAGCGATCAAAACCTATGCCTCTGATTTTTAAAAATCATTTTTTTGGGGGCTCATACATCACCTATCACAATACATACATACATATAGTGTGCCAAGCCCCTTCGCCACCTGTTGTTGTCATCATTCCCCAAATCTCTGCTTTTCCACCTGAACCCAATGTCAGCTTCTCCTCCCTTCTCCTACCTGCTCCCCCTGCCCTTCCACTCCTCATTACTTTATAAACGAGTATTATTTTGTCATATCTTACATTGCCCTCACCCTCTCCTCTGATGACCGTCCTCCAGACAGGAAGTTATGTGTAGATCCTTGTGAATGGGTAGTCCTTAAAGATGGTTGTTTTGTGTGTGTAATAGATGTGTGTGTGACATTTACAGTTGTTCACTGTGTTTTTGTTGCTGTGCAGACTCATAAATGGAAGATGACAGCTATGGCAGCCATGATCTTGAGCCACGCAGCTCTCCTGGGGGAGAATAATGGACTCATTGTTCCAACTGAAGTCCACCTAGACAAGCCTCCGGCCAGACTGCATCCGGCCAGTGAGGCTGGTGCAACCCCCTTGCTCTGAGATGGTGGACTCCGAGTGGGCAGCTTTGCCTTCAGTCCACCCGAGGGGCTCGCTTCACACCCTCTTACAGCAGCTGCAGGCAGGGTGCCCAGCCGTTCTTACTCCCCTTCCCTGTGAAAGTCTTTTCCTTTCACAGGTGGCAGGCCACACCCCAGCCCCAAGTGGTCTGCTTCTCTCAGCTCTGTCCCTTAATAAATCTCTGGCATGTCTCACCTATTTGCAGTGTTTGCTTCTCAGAGGACCCAAACTAACAAAAGTGCGGAGAAAAAAAGAGGTGTTTAGAAATGCAATATATTTCCAAGATTATTTTAGAAAAATCCACCCAGGATTGATGAATCGATAGAGAAAGTAAGTAGCATAAAGGTAAGTAGCATGGAGGATAGAGATGGGGACAGGGGTCAAGGGGAGCAGATGGCCAGGAGTTCAAGAAGGAAAGGAAAGTTTTGAACTGATTGTGGTAGCAAGAGTACAGTACTGCTCGATGTGATTGAAATAGGGAGTGACTGTGATCTCTGTGTTAGCTTCCAATGAAATGGGGTTGAAAAGAAAAAGAAATTAAAATAATAAGTATCAGATTAAAATAAACACATAACAAAGTTATTGTGCACTTTGGTCCCCCCACTTGCCAGTATAAACAAGTGAAGCAGCCTTGGGATCCCCATCTCTGCTGGAGGGAAGGGGGGCAATGACACGCTGGTTCCTAGAAGGACCTCATGCCACAGCTGGGAAGGACCTATGTGCAGCCCCTCCTTTCCCACAGAGAGAAACGTGTTCAAGTGACTAGACCAGGATCATGCAACTAACCAATGGCACTTATTGGCAACTCCAGGGATGCCCTTATTTGAAATGAGGATTTGGCATAATTTATTTGTTAGTATTCAATTCTCATGGTTATCTGTGACTCCTATTAAAGAAATTCTGGCTAATTGGCCACTCGTGTGCTAGAAGGACAGGTTTTTCCTTCTCCATGCTTAGGGCGGCATCTGGCCACAGGCTCCAATCAGCAGGCAAGTGGGTAGGTTTTTCCTGAGCTGTCACAAGGCTGAAACCTGGCTCAGCAAGGACACTGCAGTACATGCCCACAGAGTGGCAGCGCTTAGCTTGGGCCGGCAGCATCTCAGGGTATTTTTCTCTCCTTCCATCTTTCTCCAGATCTCCTGTGTTCTCCTAGGAAGCTGGTTAGTTAGGAACCCTGATCAGCTGGGATCAGGGAGCATGGTGGTGGGGCAAGAAAAATCAACAGGCAAAAACACCACTATTCCTTCTTCCAAATCATTTGTTAGACAGCAGTGTGTGCTGTTAATGTGAGAAAAATCTTAATAGTTCGTGAAATTGAGCAACCTTTGCTTCCTCACCCCTTCTAGAATCTGGAGACCAGTCTGAGTTTCACAGGAGAGAGAAATGTCACAGTCCCTGAGTTGAAAGATCCTCAGGGCTCCTGGCAGCTGGTTTGTTTGGTTGCTCCCCCACTCCCCTCCACCTGTGAAGCAGCAACAATGGGGTGGGCAGTTAAGGATCAGAGTGAGCCTTCCAAAGGAGCTAGACAACCTTGACACCAGTGGGGCTATTGCAATAAAGCTACTTACGAAGTCAAGTAGCTTTCCTAAAGTTAACTTCTAGCGGCACATTGCAGTGAAATAATAGGTTGGCTCCATAGAACACTGAATAGCATTCATATGAACTGTGCTTCTTTAAAAAAAAAAGTCCCTGAGATGAAATAATGTGCCCTGGTGGCTTAATGGGTTGAGCTAGTAATTGAGCTATTGAGCTAGTAATGAAAAGGTGAGATGTTCAGGCTGAGCCCCGGTGGCGTAGTGGAGAAAGATGGGCTTTCTATTCTTATAAAGAGTTATAGGCTCAGAAATTCACAGGGTGGGCAGTTCTACCCTGGCCTACAGGGTGCCTGTACATTGGAATTGGCTCGATGGCAGTGGGGGGTGGTTTGGGTGGCATTGACCCTGCCCTCACCTCCACTAGTAGACCTCAAATGATTGAAACCAGTCAATATATCCCTTTCTTGCTGGGGGGTTGTGTCAAGTGGTAAACAACTGAACTGCGGCAAGAAGAGTGAACTTGGGAAGTTAACTGAGAATGCAGGGCCACAGACACTTTCTCCCCACCGGGACTGGGGACAGGGATAAGCATGAATGTTTAACCAAGCGAGAAAAGAAATCCTAAGAAATTGTTCATTGGGGAATGCTGACATAACCCCAAACATTCCAAATCCCAGAAAAACAGCAACAACAATAACCCCCAACTCTTCACACTCACAGCCATCCTGTCAGTTCAGACCCACAGCCACCCCATTGAGGGCAGAAGAGAACTGCCCTGCTTGTTTTCTGAGGTGTGCATCTATCTGCACAGGACTAGAAAGCCTCCTCTTTTCTCCCTGGCAGCAGCCAGTGGCATCAGACGCTGCCCTTGCCGTGCGCCTCTCCACACGTAACCCAGTGTGCCACTGGGACTCCTAGGAAAATAGCATCCTATCTTTAGTAATTCCTGCCTGACACGCGTCACAGTAGTGTCCTTGGAGTACTTTAGAGAGAGGATTTCCCCCCCCCAAAAAGTGTTTTTGAATAGATGCTTGGTTTTTTAAAATTATCCATAATCTGGGGAAGCTTGTTTCAGGCTGCAACTCATGATTGGTGATGTCAGTTCACCTTTTTTGGATTACTACAAATGTGGGAAATTTAAATGTCATTTCCTCTGACATCAAGTCCTTTATGACTCACAGCAATCCTTCAGGACAGACCGGTACTGCCTCTTCTGTTTCCAAGACTTTCGATCTCTCTGGGCACAGAGAGCTTCCTCCTTAGCTTGTGCAGTGGCTACTGGGTTTGAGTCTCTGACCTTACGCTTAGCGGCTCAATGATTAGCCCACACTGTTACCAGGACTGCTTTAATTAGCTGAGTGGTCAGTTTGCCTCTTACATTATTCCTTTCCACTCTACGAATTGGGTGCTAAATGATACTTCCCTACCTCTGAAGAGGCACAGAAATTTTTGGTTCAAATTCTGGATCTAAACCTTGTGAAAAAGAAAGTGCCCTTCCCAAGATCTCTGTGAATTCCTGGCAAGGGTCTTATAAGTTTGTGGCAGTTAACTTTGGCAACCTAGCATCTGTTCATTGTATCTCTACGAACAGTCTTTTCTGTCTTTCTCTTCCATCTAGTTGAGGGGAGACCACATCCAAAATTCAAGGTTGGCGCACATAACCCATTCCGAGTTCCAGCAACGTATTGCATTGTCCTAGCCATAGCAATAGCCTCTAGGGTGGGCCCAGGACTTTCAGGACGCTCAATTCATAATTTGTGAAAACTTCTGGGGAAGCAACACTTTCTCCCTGGGTGATGCAAACAGTTAAGACCTCTCATTCTTTCTGAAAGTCTGAAAGTTCATACCCACTCACAGGCACCTAGATAAACTAGCGATAGTAGTCAATTTCTGAATCATCCATGGATAAACCTAAGGCACATAGTTCTATCCTACACCCATGGGGCTCCCATGAGCTAGTGCAGGGAATATGAATTATCTAATGGGACTCTTGGAGCCAAAGTCTCCAAAAGACCTTTCCTGCATGAATCTGGTCAGAAAGGAGGGGAAGATGCTGATAGGATTCACCTGAGAATAAATGTGAACAGGCTTCCCAAGAGTGCCATCCTGTTGTGTATAAAATGACTTCTGAGAAGCAAGAGGAAATATAATTTTTTTAAAAAATCATTTTATTGGGAGCTCTTATAGATATTAAAGTAATCAATAATTCAATTAGATGGAGCATAATTGTACAACTGCTGCCACCAACTTCAACACATTTTCTTTCTTCTTGAGCTCCTTGATATTACCTCCTCTTTACCTCTTCCCTCTTCCATCCTACCCCCCCAGCCCCTATTATGGCACTATATGTTATTATATATATTCATATGTACTTATTTATATTAGCCATAGCTTGCACCATCCAATGTATCTGTTCACTTACCATTCTGTTATTCATTCCCCTTGAGTAGGGTTATACAGTCATCATTACTACTGGCTTCCCTCTCCCTCTGCCTCCCCCATTCCTTCTTGTACCCTCAGGGAAACATTACTCCTGCTAGTGTTTCTGCAGCGCCATCTTATCTTGGATTTCATACATTGAATGATCTTAATTATGCAAGTGAACCTACAAAGGCCACTTGCTTAACTGCAAGTCTTTAAGGTCCCAGATGTTATGCCTTTAACTAGCGAGGTAGCATCAGCTTTCTTTACCACATTTGCTTATGCCTCCATTTTGTCTTCATTGATTATGTCAGGAAGGTGAATATCACACAGTGCCACATCATTAGAACAAACCGCTCTTCTACTGAGGTAAGATTTAAGTACAGGCCCAGTCCATTGGCTTCCTTGCTGTATCTATTACTTGTAAAAACCCAGAGTAGTGCTCATCTTCTGAAGCCCAGATCCCTGTTCAGTGAACCTCCTGGAGTCAGAAGATAGTTATACCATCAGAAGAGTAGCAGCAGACCCAGCAGCTGGCGCATGGACCAGAATGATGGATTTCTACACCCATGGAGCAAGTTTAGATGTTTTCCTGAAGGAGGCTGGCTTGTGGAGGGGAGTGCCTCTGGGCATTAATTGGGGAAGTTGGGCTCGCAGGCCAATGGAAGTGGAGTGAGTGCCTTTGGGTTGAGACTCACTGGAATAGAGTGTTTCTGGACACTTAGTTCAGGGATCTGGGGTTTGGGGGCTTTTAGGGGGGCTTTTTTTTTACTCACAAGTTAAATGTCTTGCGATTGAGGCTTACAGGGAAGCAGCATGGCTTTTTGAATATTTAATAGCAGACCTGAAAGAATTCTGCAACATGTCCTGATAAATAACCCAACCCTGAGCATTTCTCACTAGCTTTATAGTTTGTTAACTTCCTTAATAAACCTTTCACTCATGGATTTTTGTCTGTGAGCTCCGTGTTGCCATTGCAATGGTGTGGCAGTCATGTGTTTATGTTAATTTTATAATTGAAATGTAGGGGTGGAGTCTGGCCTGTTAATCAGGAGAAAGCCATTGAGTAGCCAATGAGGCCTCTGTGTGGGCATGGCTTTCACCTGAGACTACTGGGAAATCTCGCGGCATTTCCCTCGTGAAGATGAGAAGCTATCTTCCCCAGTTGTTGGGAGTTAGTTTCAGAGATGATTAACCACAGGCAACACAGAATGGCGGCGGCTGGGAGGCTGGAGTAGCCAGTGGAGAGACCACACGGCTTAGCCCTGATGAAGACAGACCTCTGAAGCTGGGGTGGCATGCTGTTGATGGACCTGAGCCCTGGAAGCGAGGAGCCATGGGGAGACCCCTGCCAGCGCCGGAGTTCTGCACCCACTGACCTGTGACTTCTTGAGTTGGAAGCAGACTTTATAGACTGATTTCGGGCATATGGGTTAGTATTGGACATATGACTTTGCACTGGACTGGATTGGGATGCCTTCTTAGGGTCACATTTCTTTTGTATATAAACCCTTTCCTTATACCTATATACGTGTCTCTGAAATTTGTTCCTCTAGTCTACCCAGACTAACACAAATGGCTATAAGAACCCAGGGATCGAGGAAAGAAGTAAAATAGAGAACATTAATTAAGATCGCACAGCTGGAATCTACTCTATAGAAACTGACCTGAGAAAACGTAAGAAAAGGTCCCAAGGATTCTTGGGCTGTGTGAACTCATTTAAGGAAGGAGGAAACAGTACTAAATCACAGTCTCCTTTGTCTAAGGTTTTGGGAAAAGGAATTAGCATCCATTGTTGGCTTGGTTCAAGCCCCCAAAGGATACCAAAAAAAAAAAAAAAAAGAATGAGGAGGATTTAATTTTAAAAACCCGAATTTAACTTTCACTGGAAGTAAAGGCAAAGTTCTGGATATAAAAGTTCTGGAAATAATAGTGCTGACCACTACACAGCATTGTGAATGGACCTAAAACTACTGAATTATACACTTAACAAGATTAAACTAATAAATTGTATGTTGTATACATATATGTGTATGCATATGTATTTAAGTTTTGCCACAATGTAAAAAAGGGAAAGGAGGCTGAAATACTAGGATTTTGCTAGCAAAAAACAAAATTTCTATCCATTTTCAGTTTTATTTCTTTCTGCTCAGATGTCCATGATCTATATATAAGCACCGCGAACATCCCAGACAGAATTAGTCATCCAGCCTTCTGTGCTTTGTGCGTTTCAATTGTGAGAACCCCTTTCTAAGGCGATGTAAGTCTGTTTCCAAATATATCTTCCCCAGGAGCCTCCCAGTGCCTTCAGAAGACCTTGCTTACCTTGTCTTTCCCTCCAACAATGTCTGACACATCAGAGTGGGCAGCCTAGACAGCTAGATAGACTTTGGGAGTTTCCATTGTTTTCCTGACTCTTACCTTGGCCAAAGGATTCCAACCTTGATCAACGCTCTTAGACTATCTTGTTGCAGAGCAACTGCTCTTCCCTCTGAAGGAAGGAAGCTGAAGAAGAGGTTGACGAACATCTAAACTGTTTGAACAGATGTGGCAAGCATGGATGAATTTGGGACTCTTCCACAAGGGCCTTTTGCAAAGACCCATCTTTCTTCAGGCCAGGGCAAGTTATTTCAGAGTCTCTCTACCAAATCCATTTGGGCTTTCTTCATGTTTGACAGAACAGTAACCCATAGCAACTCAGCCATAGTGGATAGCACCCTAGCCAGAAGGTACCCTGTCGCCTGGTTCTACATACAGCTGATTAAATATTTGAGCAACTAATTTTTTACAGTGTGCCTTCACTAAGTGCCTACTGCCGTGGGTTTGGTGTAATAGTTGCCAATTAGGTACCAATGTCAACTCAAGGGCTTTGAAATGGCGTCAGAATGAGAAAGCATATCTTTCATAGCTTAAAATAGAAAAATCACTAATGTTCCACTGAATGACACAAAGAGAGATGTTAAGACATATGTCATTTCTCTGACTCAGCCAGAGACAAGACTATATGGCAGTGGGACACCTCAGAGGTTGCCCAAATGTTACCACATGGCAAGCAGCTATAAAATATGACATAGACTTGGTGCCTGGTAATGAAAGCCAATGCCTACACCTAAGGCTGAGATTGATATTCATGTTAAGCTTCTGGAGAGCATCCCCTTCCTTTTGTGCTGTCCATGGCTGCCTGGCTTCCTCTGACGTCAATGAATTAGACTGATTTCCTGCTAAACACATTAGAGAAAAAAACATAATGAGTTAGAATTTTCCATTCATAAGGAGCAAAGTGGATCATGAGTAGACTCTTTTTGTTGTTTAATTAAAAGGGATTGGAGTGAAATGGAATAGTGAACATCTGCATGTATTACATGCACTAAGGGTAATTGATGTTTCATATCTTTTTTTTTTCACTTTCAAAGTGTATTATAAGAAAAGGGGGAAAAAAAGAAAAGAAAACCATCGGGTTTGAGGACTATTGACTTTGAAATGGTTTTGCCACAAGTTTGTCTTCATCTATTGCCACAAATATTTCAAAACATCTAACCTCATGTTGGTACAATACCTGCTACTTCTTAGATACTTGTGACATCGTCAGTGAGCATGGAGAAATCTGAGGTGAAAAATTGTTCATTGTGCTGTCCCACATTGAAGACCTCATGCCAGGCACCACTCTCTTTCCTATAAGCACAAGAGTTTAAGAAGGAATCGTTTAGAGCAGTGGTTCTTAACCTGTGGGTCATGACCCCTTTGGGGGTTGAAGAACCCTTTCATAGGAGTCGCCCAATACAAGACAGTAGCAAAAATTACAGTTATGAAGTAACAACAAAAATAATTTTATGGTTGGGGGGGGGGTCACCACAATCTAAGGAACTTGTATTAAAAGACCCTGGCATTAGGAAGGTCAAGAAGTTTAAGTGCTCAGAAATCTATGGTTTGGGGTGTAGAAGGACTCTGAAAGTCTTGGGCTTAACTGTTGGGAATTTTCCCTGCACAGCTCTTTAGGGAAAATACAGGAAGGACGGCAGCAAAAGAAAGGGTGTGCCATTGCCCATGCTTCCAAGAAACTGGCTCCAATGATCCAAGGAAGATAAAAAATGGGGGGCTTCTGCATCAATTCTGAAACCAAAAAAGGCGTCCTCTAGGATGCAGGATTGGAAGAATTTCTGCCACTTACAGTCAACAAGGGTCAAGTGGCCACTCAGTTTCCTGAAAAGGTCAAACTCTGCCATGGGAAATCCCAGGAGAAACTCCCTGACACTTGTTGCCCTAGAGTCAATCATGACTCATAAAAGTAGCAAACTCACTGCTGTTTGGTTCATTTCACCGCACAGTGACCCTACAGAACAGAATGGAACTGCCCCTCGGGATTCTAAGACTTTAACTATTGACGGGAGCAGATGGTCCATCTTTCTTCTGAGCAGTGGCTGGTCGGTATGACCCACCGACCTTGTCATTAGCAGCTCAAGGCACAGGCTACCACACAGTCCAGCTTCCTTCTGAGGCGCCTAGGAACATTATCCTGGAGAACAAAGAGCAAAGCTGCCCGATGAGGTTTCCAGGCCTGGGAATATAGGCAGCCAGACTGCCACGTCTCTCTCCTGTAGGCCAGCAGATGATTTTGAACTTCAAATGCACTATGAGTCAACATTTTCATCAGTTTAGGAAGTTGATGGATGCCCGAAATGAGATTTGTCAACAATCGACATTTCACCTTTTTTGAAATGAAAACCACGTGTGTACTTGAGGTTTTCCCATAGCACTGTCCTTGGAAGTTGTGTTCAATATCACAACTATGTCTGCGGCATCTTTCCAGAACAGGAAACACAATTTCACAACCACACACTACTCTCTTAAATAGGCCATCAGAAAAAGTAAGGTTTGAGTGAAGCTCCTTTTATGAAAAAATTCACTGTGACCAGAACGAATCTTCCCAGGGGATGCCACTGGGTGCACCAACTCAGAGCGAGTTGTTTGATGCTAGTCTAGTGGGAAAAATGTGACCTATAAAAGCTCCGCTTGGCTCAATACAATCCTGGGTTTGGAGGGTACCCCCTTGTATTTCTGAAAAACAGTCACTGAACACCCTTTGGAGCCCAGTTCTACTCTGACACACATTTGCATAGGATTGCTGAGTCAGATGAGATGCAGTAGGCAGTGGGCTTACTGGTTATCATTTAATGGAGACATAAATGTATTGATTGTACAACAAAATTTATTTCAACATGCAACTGGAAAGGTATGAGTTAACTGGAAGGCGTGAATTGGTCAGGATGCCTCACCATAAAGAGTTGTGCATACAATGGGTATATGTAAGGATTGTTATAAAAGCTCTATGAACTCCCAATAAAATTTTTTTTTAAAAAAAGAGTTGTGCATAATAAATTAGTTGGGCTTTCAGGGAAGAAAGCGGAGAAGGTGTCATTTGATTTGCAAGATGTAAAGGAAAGTGAAAGAGCAGTAAAACCAGTCATTGAAGAGAGATGATTTGAAACTAGAGTTAGGAAATGTAATCACAGACTGAAGCCATTTATCTTTGATAAGACAGTACTGGGGTGAGGGGAAATAGCTTTAATTGAGTTAGGGAGAATGTGCCAAGATAAACTACACACAAACATAAAAGAGAAAATTAGGAAGCATGACATGTTCTCATGAACGGAGTAGCACTCACACAAATGAGTATTTGTGAGTCAGAATCAGCTACTGCCTTTGTTAAGATATGTTCTGAGGAATGACTGAATTTCACAGAAAACACTTCACTTAACATAAAAATCCTTCCATTTGTTCTATCTCTAGAATTTAAGAAGAACTTGTGGACTGTATTCATTCCCTGGTGCTTGGATAAAAAATACTTACTGACGGTGGGTGGAAACAACAGAAAGGTCTTCTTTACCATTCAAGATGCCAGAAGTCTGCGACCAAGTTATCAGCAGGACTCTGACGACTCCAAGGGAAATGCCCTCCATGCCTCTCACCCAGCTCCTCCTGGTTTCCGACAACCCTCAGTGTTCTTCAGCTTTCAGGCCCATCTTCTGCCTCCACCTTAGCATGGCTTTCTTTTCTCTGCTTCTCTGTGTTATGTTCTGACTCTTCAAAGGACACTGCCATTGCACTTAGAGGCAAGCTTAAGTCAGTAGGATCATCCCTCGATGCTTAAAACTAATTATAGCTGCAAAGACTATTTCAAAATAAGGTCACAAGCCTGAGATTCTGCATGAACATGAATTTTTAAGGCTCACTGTGGAACCACATCACAGGCCATGTCCTTCAACAGCTGACAGAGACTAAAGATGGACTGGAAAAAGAGAAGGTCATTCATGGCAGTGGCTGTGGAATAGCCAGGGAGGGTCAATATTACCGTAAGATGGAACAAGGGTTGGCCCACTGAGGTGATTGCCCTGGTGAGTGGGAACATATGAATTATTGAATCTAAGGCTGATGATCTCTTCTGTAAACGTTCACAACCAAAGACTAAAGAAATCATGTAGATAAAAATAAAACAAACATGTAACTCTGATGTTCTTTCTTATTCTAACAACAGAAATAGATGGTGTCAAATTTAAATATTAAACAAAAATTACTACTGAAATTCACTGAAATCCCTACATTCAATATACCCTCATATGTTAATAATAACATGTTCCAAATGTTTTCAAGAGCATCTAAAATCTCTTTTCTTAGATTTCTGTTTGGGACAGCCACACCTGTGTGCAGAATAAAGCACACAGCTGCTTCTCCACGATGATGAACAATCCACCATTTGTTTCCAAACACCACAAAGTATGATATTCCTCTGATTGCCCTAGGCATTGACTTCTTGGAAAATCTGTATATATTAGAACAATGGAAAAATGACTCAATGGGACTAGCACACTGGCTTAGAAAACACAACCAATTGATGTCTCTACAGGAGGCACATCTGAAGACTACAGACAAAAATAGGTTGATAATCAAAGTCTGGAGAAAGGCATACTAAGCAAACAGCAATTCAAAACAAGAAGGATAGTAATCCTAATATTGGATAAAATTGACCTCAAAGTGAAAACCATAAAAAGAGATAAGGAGGAACACTATATAATGCTCAAGGGACCAGTAAACAAAGAACCAATAAGCATTTTAAACATATATTACCTGAATAAGAGACCCACTGAATACATCAACCAAACACTTCCAATGATGAAAAAAGAAATCACAGCTTCAATAATTATAGTGGGTGACTTCAATACATTGCTCTCTGAGAAAGACAGATCACAGGGGGAAAAAACTCAACAAGGAGGCTTGAGACCTAAACACTATAATTAGACAATTTGACTTTATAGCTATCGACAGAGCTCTCGTCCAAATGCAAAAAAATTCACATTCTCTTCAAGTCCACATGGCACATTGTTCAAAGACAGACCGCATGCTGGAGCATAAGGTGAATCGACATGAACTTAAGCACATTAATATACAGCTCTCTCTCTCTCTGACCACTGGGCCATAAACCTGGAAATCAGCAAAAGGAGGATAGAGAAACAAGAGCAAACAGTTGGAGGATGAATAACTCTGTGTTGCAAAAGGAGTGCACACTGGCCCGGATAAGACAGTAAATTAGGATCTATCTAGAAGCCAATGAGAATGAAAACACAACATAACAAAACTTATGGCAGTTTATTAATGGACGTTTCATAGCAATATGTGCATGCCTGAAAAAGGAAAAGTGTCATATAACTGATATGCTGGCACAAAATTTACAACAACTAGAGCAGAGTCAGCAGCATAATCCCGCTGAGAGCAAAAGAAAAGAAATAATAAAAATCAGGGCTGAGATTCAGGAGAGGGAAAATAAGAAAACTGGAGAAATCAATCCTGCTAAAAGTTGGTTCTTTGAAAGGATAAACAGAATTGGCGAATCTAAACAAAGAAACGAGGGAACAAATTTCAATAGTGAGAATAAAGGATGAAAGCGGAGGCATCACAACTGACCCTAATGAAATCAAAAGGATAATTACACAGTACTACAAAGGATAGTACTACAATGAATTCAACAACTTGGAAGACATGAAGAAATTCTTAGAAAAGCAGTCTCTCCCTAGACCATCCTCGATGGAGGTCAAGAATCTCAACAGACCCATAGCAGTAGAAGAAATAGACAAGTTTATCAAGGGATTATTCCCACAAAAATCCTCTGGACCAGATGGCTTCACAGGAGAATCCTACCAAGCATTCAGGGAAGAACTGACACCAATCCTACATAATCTCTTCCAAAACACAGAGAAAGATTGCAAACTCCCGAACTCCTTCTATGAAGCTAGTATAACACTGATACCAAAACTGGGTAAGGATCCCACAAGAATCTAAAACTACAGATCAATATCCCCACTGAAAATTTATGCAAAAATCCTTAATAAAATAATGGCCAACAGAATACAAAAGTATATAAAACAAATAATTCACCATTACCAAGTAGGGCTCATATCCAGGATGAAGGAGTGGTTCAACATATGAAAGACCATTAGTATTATTCATCACATTGACATGAAAAACTATAAAAGTAACATAATAATAAAGAGAGATGTGGGAAAAACACTTGACAACATACAACACGAATTCCTGTTTAAGACACTCCAGAAGATAGGAATGGAAGCAAAATTCCTCAAGACAATACAAGCTACATATGAAAAACCAACAGCCAACATGGTAATCAATGGAGAAAAGACTAACACAATCCCACTGAAAAGGGGGACCAGACAAGGAGGCCCCTTGTCTCCACTCTTTTTTTCCCGGCTCATTTCAGTTTATTGCATGAAGGAGTTACACAGTCCAAGCCAAAAGTGGGCCCCAAATGATGATATTATACAAGAGTAAGACAAAGAGTGTTGTTATACAACTACAGAATCTCTCATGAAGCAAAAATATAAAAAGACGAAGTTACTGTTTCTTGGTTTATCCTGCATCTAGGCCTATAATTTTATTTTTGGTCTATACACTTCTGAAGGTGGTGTTTCTATCTCTAAGCCTTTCCCACAGAACTTTCTCTGATCTATACCATGTCACAAATGGCAAGTTTTGCCTCTCTGAAGGACTCAAAATAACGTTCATTTTAAATGATCTAATTCATTCCACGAAATCATCTCCAATAGCTTTGGTCTTGCTTGAAAGGCTTGATGGAGAGATCAGGCCTTGGAGCTGGCCGATCTTCCAACAATGCTTTTTTGGCACCCATCATGCCCAAAGTTGCCCGAGGCCTAGACATTTAGCTTACAAGGAAAAACGCAGAACCCCAGGAGGCTGGAGACTTCCAGAGTGGCCAGTGGGAAATCGACAGTGGTCTTCTGACACCCTCCGGATTTCAGTTGGATTCTTCCTTTGTGGAGGTGGATGGTTTTGCCTTCTTGGGTTCATCTTTGGGATCTTCCTGACTCTCCCTGAAATGCTTGATCAGTTTAGAAACTTGTTTTTGATGGGGCAGCAGTCCCGTAAGCTTGTTGCAAAGCCTCATTGATTTGTGGAGAGGTCCACTTGAGTTTTGTTAAGAATTTCATATTAGCCCTGACCTCAGAGTTAGCTTTTTCCATGGCACAAAGTATCTTTTTTAAAAAAGCACCACCACACTAAAACAAGTGGATCACGGTGGGGACTTATCTGCAGCCACTCACTGACTACATTCACTAATGTCTATACCAAGAATGGGACCTTTGCAGTGAAACCTTTCGACTTACCCTTGTACAAACTGTGAGGTTTTAAATTTGTGACAAGGAATGGGGAAAAATGTCCTACTCATTGCAAGGAAATCCTCACTTAAGCTTCCGTGAGGCACAAGCACTTAAAACCCATGAACCTTCAGCTGGTTGTCCTTAGCCAGTCCAGTCTCTACGAGGAACTGGCATATGTGCTTGCACTGGTCACCCTGATGCTGAATCACCTCTCCATATTCTGGATGCTCAATCACAGCTCCACTGCAGGCACATTTCTTCTTGAAGGTCTTCACTAGTTTCTTCTTGTCATAATCATCGGTGATCCCTTGGGCCGTCGTCAGGGTCTTCCTGCCGTTGCGCTGTTGAATCCTTATAGGGATATAATCCTCGGTGCCCGCGGGAAGCAGGTCATCACCCTTACTGGCATCAGCAAAGGGGTCGAAAGACTGGAGCTTCTGGATAGCGGGCATACAATTCGATTCCTTTTCCTCGCGGACTGAGGAAGACAGCACCGGGATAAGTCGGGAGGCCGGGAGGCGAGTACGAGGGTCGGAAGGAGCGAGCCCCAACTCAGTAACTGGGTATCCACTCTTATTTAACATATTAATGGAGGTTTTAGCTAACAGCATAAGGCCAAAAAAAAAAAAAAGACATCAAAGGCATTCGCCTGGGGAAGGAAGAGGTGAAAGTACTGTTATTTGCAGATGATACGATTTTACATATGAAAATCCATAAAGCTCCAGAAGTGGAGTACTGAAAGCAAGGGAGGAGCATCGCAGAGTGGCAAGATACAAGATTAACAAACCAAAGTCTAATATATATATATATATATATATAAATGTGTGTGTGTTAGGAGGAGATTAAAAAGGTGGTACCCTTCACAATAGTCAAGCACAAATTGAAATATCTAGGGATACATCTGACTAAAAGAACAAAAGACCTATATGAGGAAAACTACAGAACACTATTACAAGAAACCAAGAGTGACCTCAACAAATGGAAGACTATCCCATGCTCATGGATGGGAAGACTCAATATAGTAAAGATGTCAGTTCTATCCAAGGCACTGTATACGTTTAATGCAATTCCGATACAATTGCCCTCAACTTTCTTCAAAGAAATGGAAAAAATTATTTCATATGTAATGGAAAAGTCTAGAATTAGAAGAGAATTCCTCAAGAAAATGGATACAGTGGGATGGCTTGTTTTACCTGACTTTTAGCACATATTATACAGTAAAGTGACCAGATTTTAAGCGGGACCCCATTGACTGGGGGTGGGGTTCTTGATGTAAAATTTGGTCTCTATGGGGCAACAAAAATTTTCATAGAATGCAAAAATAGTATTGTAATATATTTATTTTAATTTTAAATTGGGATGTTGATAAATTGTTAAAAAGTGGGATGCCTGGTCACCTTATTATACAGCCACAGTGGTCAAAACAGCATGGTATTGGCATAATGATAGATACTCAGAACAATGGAAAGTAACTGAAAATCCAGAAATAAAATCATCAGCATACAGACAAATGATCTTTGATAAGGGTCCCAAAAATATCAAATGGGAAGCAGATGCCCTCTCAACAAGTGGTGCTGGAAAAAAATGGTAATCTATCTGTAGAAAAAATAATGCAAGACCCCTATCTCACTTCATGCAGAAGAATAAAGTCAAGGTGGGTCACACGCCTCGTGGTAAAACCTCCCAAAATCAGGACCGTTAATGAGGGAATTGGGGTCAACCTGAGAATTTTGGCAGGGAGAATACATAGGCTATCAGAAATAGGGAAGGACACAAACATAAAGGAGGCACAAATTGACAAGTGGGATATACTGAAGATTAAAAAAAAAACACTTGTGTACATTGAAAGAATCACCAAGAGAGTAATAAGAGAGCCCATGACTTGGGAAAAAAATCTTTAGCAATGACAAATCAGACAAAGGCCTTATTACTAAAATCTATAATACCCTGCTAGCTTCCAAAAAGAGAGAAAACTAACTGCCTACTGATGAGGTGGGCAAAGGACCTGAACAGAAGTTTCACAGGGGCAGAAATCTGAATGGCCAAAAACATATGAGAAAATGTTCCCAATCATTAGCTATAAGAGAAATGCAAATTAAAACAACAATGAAATATCACCTAACACCCTCAAAGATAGCTCAATTCAAAAAATTATAAAGCAACAAGTGTTGGAGGAACTCTGGGAAGACAGGAACTCTTATCCACTGCTGGTGGACCTGTAGGCATGTACAGCCACGATGGAAATCTATTTAGCTATCTCTAAAAGAGATGGAAATTAAGTTACCATACAACTCAGAAATCCCCATTATGGGCATATACTCAGAAAAGACAAGAAACAAACCATGGCCAGACATCTGTGCTCCAATGTTCATCACAGCACAATTTACAATTTCAAAGAATTTGAAACAACCCAAATCTCCTTCAACTGATGAATGGATTAAAAAGCTGTGGTACATACATACAGCAGAGTACTATGCATCACTGAAAAGCGGTGATGAACACATGAAGCACATTGCCGCATGGGAAGAACTGGAGAAAATTATGCTAAGTGAAGTAAGCCAAGTGTAAAAAGACAGGTACAACATTAGTCTGCTGAGGTAAGCTTAAAAAAATGCAAAAGAGGCTTAGGGAACAAGCTACTGCATACAGAAATTCCTGGAGGGAGGACCAAGTAGTATGGAAGGGGCGAAACCAAATCCAGGGCTACATATGGTAACCAACTGAGGGGGGGTGATGTGTTGTGAGAGAACAGGACACTAACCCACCCAAGGGTAGTGCATTATTTATATCTCCACAGGGAAAGGGAGCCCAAACTTAAACCTGGTGTTTCAGGATGTGAATTCAGCATAACGGTGTGTAGCGGGAGCCAGTGGACAGGTCTGAGGGCTCAGGCTCAATCCCAACTCTGTGGACAGCTGCCCCTCCCCTTACGGGAGTTTGCTATGGAGGACAGCACTGAGGCTGCAGCTCAGGGAGAGGGACAGAGCACATGAGAGCAAATGAAAGGGGAGGAAGAGAGAGTGGAGTGTATCCTGCCCACCAAGCCTGAAGGATGATATCCCCACTCAGAACAGCTAATGCACAGAGATGATGATTTGGCTGGCCCCACTATGAAACACAGCATCCCTCACTGACCCAAGGCCCTTCCGGGACAACACTGGAGAAGAAAGGTTGACCCCACCACACTGAGACAAAACAATAAGGGCATGCAGCTGAGCAGTAGGGGGAGAAGATCGTGGAGTTCCCAAGGGAATGCCAAGGACATACTTTGAGGCCAGGGTGTGACATTCCATTGGACTCAACCAGGGGACTCTCCTGGAGGCCAGCAAATACACCTTGAACTATTTACAGGTTTTTCTTTTTTATTATGATAACTATTTTACTTATTTATATATATATATATTTCTGGACATTTTTTTTTGTTCAAAGGGATCAAATAGACCTTGAACTATTTACAGGTTTTCTTTATTATTATTATTATTTTATTTTTATCATTTTTTTTAACTTATTTATATATTTTTCTGGACATTGTTTTTTTGTTGTTGTCATTGTTTTGTTTTCTTTTCTCACTTCATCTTGTGATGTCTAATTTATTCATACATATTATCTCCGCAACTCTACCTAGATAAGATAGGCTGGATGAACAATCTGGAGGAGAAAAAAATGAAACTAATGATTCTAGGGAGCATGGGAGATGGGGAGGTTGGGGGAATGAGGTGGTGTTGACCAACCCAGGGATAAGGGAACAACAAATGATCCCAAATCAGTGGAAAGGTGGGTGTGAGAGGCCTTATAGGGATTGATCAAAAGTAATGTAGCAGAAAGAAATTACTGAAACTCAAATGAAGGCTGAGTATGATAGTAGGACAAGGAAAGGAAAAGGAAATAGAGGAAAGAACTGGGAGACAAAGGACATTTATAGAGGTCTAAATACAGACATGTACATAAGTAAATATACTTATATATGATGATAAGAAAATATATCAACATGCATTTACTTATAGGGTTAGTATTAAGGCAGCAGATGGACATTGGGCCTACATTCAAGTACTTCCTCAATGCAAGAACACTTTGTTCTATTAAATTGGCATTCCATGATGTTCACCTTCCTAACATGATCTCTGAAGACAATTGTGTGCATAAGCAAAAGTGGTGAAGAAAGCTGATGGTATCCTACTATCAAAAGATAGCATTTGTGATCTTAAAAGATTGAAGATAAACAAGCAGCCATCTAGCTCAGAAGCAACAAAGCCCACTTGGAAGAAGCACACCATGTGATCCCGAGGTGTCAAAGGGATTGATCATTAGACATCAAAGAAGAAAAAGTCATATCATTGCATGTCCACCTTTCTGATATGATTGTTGAAAAAAAGATGTACATAAGCAAATGTGGTGAAAAAAGCTGATGGTGCCCAGCTATCAAAGGATAGTATCTGGGTTCTTAAAGGATTGAAGGTAAGCAAGTGGCCAACTAGCTCAGAAGTAACAAAGTCCACATGGAAGAAACACATCAACCTGTGTACCACGAGCTGTGGAAGGGATCAATGACCTAAAAATTATATCATTATAAATGAGGGGAAATAGAGATTGGGGAGCCAAAGCCCATCAATAGGTGAAGCGACATCCCCTTACAAAAGGGTTGCAGGGAGGAGACAAGCCAGTCAGGGTACAGTGTAGCAATGATGAAATATGCAATTTTCCTCTAGTTTTTCAATGCTCCCCCCCACCCCCACCAACTATCATGATCCAAATTCTATCTTACAAATCCAGCTAGACCAGTGGATGTACATTGGTGGAGATAGGAATCAGAAACATGGGGAATCCAGGACAGATGATCTCTTCAGGATAAGTGGTGAGAGTGGTGATTCCGGGAGGGTGGAGGGAAGGTGGAGTAGAAAGGGGAACTGATTACAGGGATCTACAGAGACTCTCTTCCGGGTCAACAGAGAAGTGGGTGAGGGGAGACATCAGATAGGGTAAGATATGACAAGCTAATAATAATTTATAAATTATCAAGGGTTCATGAGGGAGGGGGGAACTGGGAGGGAGGGGAAAAATAAGGAGCTAATACCTTGAGCTTAAGTAGAAAGCAAATGTTTTGAGAATGATGATGGCAACAAATGTACACTTATGCTTTGCATACAATGGTTTTATGTATGGATTGTAATAAGAGTTTTATGAACCCCCAATACAATGATTAAAAATAAATAAACAAAAAATGACTCAATGGAATATAGTAAACAAGGTTAGGTTCAAGGCTCAGATATTTAGGAAAAAGGATTTTTTACAATATGTGAATACCTGTTGGATCATTCAAAAATCATGGAGGCCTTGTGAATTTCTTTATTGTAGGAGATGGTCATCTTCATTACATATCATCTACTCACTAAATGTGCTCAATGTGACTGTAATCATTGCATTGACCAAAGGTCCTTGTCGAATTACCAGAATGTCTCCCAAATAATTACATCATTCCATTAAGAACCTGGCTGTTGTCAAGAAATCATTAAATTTGTCTGCTCCCTAGCTGTTTAATGCAGAGGCCATATCCTTTCACCTCCCCTGGGCTGGGCTCAGTTACCTTAGCAGCTGGTGCCCAGCGCCTTGCTGATGTAGCTCTCCTGGGACAGAATCCAGCCACCAGGTTCTGCATGCCATGAATAGCCTACTCTCTCGGAGCCCAGGCAGATGGGGATATGAACTACGGAGAGGGAGGAAGAAAGCAGGGCTCTATGATGACACAGCATGACTCCTGGACATTTTGCCACAAGTATGACAATATGAACAGATTATTTATTCAGCAAAATTCCCCTTGTTACCCTTCTTCCCTTTCTCAGTAATTGAAGAGTGTGAAATTCCCTAAAGGTTGATACCCATCCAGCAGTTTCTCAATCCAGATGTTGCCTAGGGTTGCCTCTGGGCCATGTGATGGCAATGCTTTGTGTGAATTTGGTAAAAAGAAGGAAGGAGAAGAAGAGAGGGAAGAACAGAGAGGGAGAGCAAGAGATTGAGAGAATCAGTGATTAAGGAATGGGCTTTGGGAAATTTCTAGGCAAAGTTTGTGGCTAGAAGGTGTGTTGTATTTTCTTCGCTGCTGCTTCTAAATTAGTAGTGTGATGTTAGGCAAATTGTTTAAACTTCACTGCAGATTTTTTTTATGATAGATCTTCAACTGGGCTCCTACTGATGCTACCATAACTGGGTGAGCTATGAGGGCTTGAAGAAAGATGCAGGCGACACAGACAAAAAAAGTACTTTTACAAAATAAATAGGGTTTTTTTTGCATAGTAACAACTTTGCGATCTGAGCTTGCTGAGAAAGTGTAACCTTTTGTTTCTTTCAGAAACTCCATTTAGAACTGCCTATTGAACATTTTATTCAAACGAATTCCTGAGGATCTTCTTCTATTTTTCAACTGATCATGAGCACAGAATGTGCCCTTCCCAAGGGAAGACTACAAACTGGAAATGAGGAAAGGAAAATGAATGACTTTAATTAGTCCTTCAACATAAATGCAATCATTATATTTTCCTCTAGGAACTCTTTAATACTGTCCTCGTAATTTAAGCCTGCTAATAAAAGTGTCCCCATGGCAGAGAGGTGAGCAAACCATATAAAAGACCTTACAGAGGTTGGCCTTTGTTCTTTCACTGTACTACACCGAGTCCTTGATTGCAGTCTGTAGAAACCCATAGAGCAGTGATTCTCAACCTTCTTAATGCTGCTACCCTTTAAAACAGTTCCTCATGTGGTGGTGACTCCCCAGCCATAAAATTATTTTTGTTGATGCTTCATAACTGTAATTTTGCTAGTTATGAATCGGGAAACCCCTGTGAAAAAGTCATTCGACACTCCCCGCCCCCCCCCCCAAAAAGTGTTGTCACCCACAGGTTGAGAACTGCTGCACTAGAATCATTGAGCAAGGAGAGCATGTATTGGTAGGATATTGGTTTTGCTGGGATCTCCAGGAAGACAGGAGGATCTGGTTTGGAAAAGGGGAGAGGCAAAGGGAGGCCATTTGCAACAGATTTGGTCAATACAATATAAAACATCATTTGATCACTTGAGCACTGTTTCCCAAGTAAATAAAATTGTGGAGCTAAGTAAAATAAAATCCTTGACAACCTCACTCTTTTCCACAGTTATCATGATGCTTACTTTATACTGAGCTGTCCATATTGGTGGCTGTACTCTTGGATCTTCATCAGTAAGCGCTTTAAGTCTTCTTCACTTTCAGCAAGAAAAGCTGTATCATCTACCTATCTCATATTGTTAATGAACTTTCCTCCAACCCTGATTCTGTGTTCTTCACATAGCCCAACTTCCCAGATCATTTGCTCAGTATATAGATTGAATGAGTATGACAGAAGGACCCATCTCCCCCCATTTTCCTGATCTCAAATCATACACTATCCCCTTGCTCTGGACGGATGGTGCCTCTTGGTCTATATACGGATACAATGTGAGCATAATTAAGTGTTCTGGGATTCCCATTCTTTGTAATATTACCCACAACTTATTATGATCCACATTGTCAAATGTTTTTGTATGATCAATAAAACACCAGTAAACATCTTTCTGTTATGCTCTGATTTCAGTCAAATCCATCTAGTAATAACAATAAAATCATTTGTTCCATGATCTTTTATGAGTTCAGCTTGAATTTCTGGCAGATCTCTGTGGAATCCTTCTGCTACTATTTTTGAATTATTTTCAGCAAAGTCTTACTTGCTCATGATAATAATGATGGTGTTAGATAATTTCCACATTTTGTCAGATCACCTTGCTTTAGAATAAATACAAACATGGATCTCTTACAATCAGTTGACCATTTCCAAATGTGTTGGCATAGAAGAACGAGTAAGCCTAACTGCATCTGTTTATTGACACAGCTCAATTGGTATTCTGTCCAGTCTTAGAGCCTGCTAGCCCCAATTCCTTCAATATCCTTGGCTCTGGAGCCCTGGTGGAAAAGGACCCTTAGTGACACCATCAGGTGACATTGGACTGCTAACCACAAGGACAAAAGTTCAAAACCACCAGCTCACCGTGGGGAGAAAGATGAGGCTAACTGCGCCCATAAAGATTTACATCCTTAGTAACCATGTTAGTCAACATCAACTCTATGGCAGTAAGCTTGGTGTGTGTGTGTGTGTGTGTGTGTGTGTGTGTGTGTGAGAGAGAGAGAGAGAGAGCATCTACCATTCTTTTTTATATAGTTACTGTATTCCTTCCATCTAAGTATAATCACATAGGCATAGCATAAAGCATGGGATCTGCCACGTGAAAAATAGTGGCATTAATTATTGTTATCATATAGCTCTTGAAACACTTTGCCTACCCAGTTTGAGTGCATCTTCTAAAAGACCTGGCTCTCCTGTCCCTCTTGTGTCCCCAGAGATGCCGGTGCCTCAGGGAGTACACAGCAGATTCACATGCGTTAAAGGTTTGTGGGTAAAACCTGCTGTTTTGGCTCAGTTCCCCTCTGCTGAGGCAAAGGCGCTTATTTGAAATGCAGCTTTGTGTGCCCTACATTTATAATATCTGTGACAGTGGACGTGTACAATGGAATATTTCTGCATTACAGAGATCAGACGTGCAGAACTGTAAACCAGGTGTATTTTCCAGGGAATTTCCCAGGTCTGGTTCAGCATTCACAAATCTGACGTTCTTACCTGCAAGCCTGCTGATAGGAGGGTGGGGCCAGAATGGAAATGTGAGCGCTGAGAAAACAGTCAAGTCTTTCAAAATATCGCAGGCAGAAGGAAGCTTGCACGTCACACACCCCAGCTGACATTTCCATTTTATTGGAGATAGGTAAACAAATGATTGGGTAAGGGCTGCGGCCTTTATCGGATCAGTGTTCACTGCCTTCAGGACTTTGCTTAGTACAGTCAGGGAGATCTCAGGGGCTTAAGCCTGTTCTACATATCTCTTCCCTGCTAACATTGCATGTGATTTGATGACAAATTATATTTATTGTGGCGTGGTGGTTATACATTGGGCTGCCAACCTCAAGGGCCAGTCACTCCGGGGAAGAAAGACAAGGCTTTCCACTCCATAGACTCACAGTCTTGAAAACCCACAAGGCAGTTCTCTCCTCCCCTGTGAAGTCACTAAGTGTCAGAAGTGACTTGAAGGCAGTGAGGGGTTTTTGGAGGGGCAGGGGAGCAGGGCAGGGGCTCTCTTTGTAGAACATAAGCTCCATGAAGGCAGGGATGTTTGCTTGTTTTGCTCATTGAGATTTCCCTAACAGCTAGAACGCTATCTGGCACATGAAAAGATTTCAAAGAAACTTGTGTGACATGAGTGAAGACAGGAATGAATGACTAGGTTTCTGAGTTCTCCACCCCTTCATCACTTGATGAGTTCACTTCTAAACTCATCTTGCAGCATGGGTCTTATGCATAATCTTTCCTTAAGATTGCATTGGAAAAAGAGTCAATCCCTAAGAAGCTCACTTGGAAATCATCGCTTTGAGCCAGACCTCCCATCTCACTGGGTCGAGAGGAGTCACATGTGCAGGTGGAGTGGAAACAGAAGAGGAGTTGTCTCTCCTGATTCATACCCTCCATCCTTCCCAGACAGTTACTCGCTTATCCGTCACACCTAGAGGTCTGCCTTAAAAGATTTACACTTGCTTTTAATGACGCATAATTAGTCCAATCAAGAGTGCCACTGCCAAGAAATCGTCATAGGACGTGTTTTCCCCAAAGCCCCTTTCTCGGTTTGAAGCTCTGATTACCACAAGTGACAGGCTGGTGCATAAGTGATAAGCTGGGGTTTCTATTTCCAGCTCAACCACCCCAGGTGTGATTAGGCTTATTGATGTTATTACTAGTAATTAACTCTTTTCTTTTTTTCCTCCCCCCTGGCAATGCCTAGTTCCTAGAAATTTTGCAAGCACCTCTCACATGTGCAAAGGTGAAAGAAGTGGTAAACATCACCATCTGCTCTGCATTTTTCTCTATTCCCCACCCCCCGGCCGCCCCTCCTCCCCAACCGTCTCCCTTTCCTTTTTCTCCTTTTTGGTACCTTGTTGGAGGTGTCTGCAAGCTGGGTGCCCAACTTGGTGCGAGGTCACCTCTGAGAAGTTTCTATTCACCATTTCACTTTGCATGCCACTTGTGAGAGAGTGTTCAGCAATCCTAAACTCACTGCCATGGACACTCTTTGTCGCAGGCCTCCTCCTTCTCTTATGTGGCAAGCAGGTGTGCAACCATCTAGACAGACTCAGACATGCTGGATGGATTTTGACTGGTTTCTAGCATTAGATCAATAAGGAATAACAAAACAAGGGGTGGGGATAAAAACGTAAGGAATACTCAATAAGATTTTGATGACTGGAACAGACAAGAAGTCTTGAAGGCACAGTGATATATATGTTGGGTTTCTAACCGTAAGATCGGCAGTTCAAATCCACCAGCCATGACAGGAGAAAGATGAGGATTTCTACTCCCACAAGAGGGATAGTCTCTTTTTTCAGGTTGTGCCAGGCTGGCCTGAACTACCTTATCTGGAAGGCTCTCTGTTAAGCTAGGCCTTCTCTGACTCCCCTCTGGCCAACATCTCTCCCTTCATGCAGTTGTATAAGTATTTTCATATGACTTCTTGTGTCTGAACTTACCTTTTCTACTTTTTATATTAGAGATTCAAATTCTGAGCACTAAGTTTTCAGAAGGCTATAGTTTACCTTAGAAGCTCAAAGTCCATTTATGAGTCTCCACATAAAATTAACCTCCATTGACTCTTTTCTGACCATTTTACCAGCTGTGTCGATGCCCTTGCCCTCAGGCAGAGAGTATTAGAGAGCATTATCACTTCCCTAGTCAGGCCAGGAAGGGATGGGTGCTCTAGTCCTTAGGGCAGGAGTGTGGAAAATATGAGGCTGTTGAAATCATTAATTCTAGCTAACATCACACACCTCACCCAAGAGAAACAGTTCTAGCCATCACATTAAGAATAAGTTAATCAGGCTGAGCGTAAGTGGTTGAGTGCAGGACTGCTGCCCGCGCGCTCGGTGGTTCCAATCCAGCGGCGGCTCTCAGGAGCAGCGCTGGGTAGCTCCCACGACCACCAGAGGGCAGTGATGCCCCCCAAAAAGAATGAGTTAATGACATATGTGCCCAAATATTCTTCTACTGTCATGGAGTCACTTCTGACATAGTGATCTAACAGGACAGCATAGAACTACCCCCATGAGTTTCAGAGACAATAACTATTTACAGGAGTAGAAAGCCTCATCTTTTTCCTAAGGAGCCACTGGTGGCTTCAAACTGCTGATCTTGCTATTAGCAGCCTGACTCAATACCCATTATGCGACCAAGACTCTATAGCAAGCTCATTTTTAGGTTGATGGTTTTATATGGTCCTCAAATGCTATATCCTTGACAGGAAAGCATCTCCATTCCTGCATTAGGACTTACCTGGTTATGTCCTTCATGGAAATTGGGTGCTAAGGAGCTCTGGTGGCATAGTGGTTACACACGGGGCTGTTTACCTCCAGGGCAGTAGTTTCCAAAAACCAGCTGCTCCCTGGGAGAAGAATGGGCCTTTCTACCCATAAAGACATACTCTCATCACTTCTACTCCATCCGATGAACTGGCATTTACTCAGTGAATAAGGGTCACGTGGTCACAAGCCATACGCTGCCTGCCTTGGCCAGAGGATTCTGTACGCAGACTCTATAAGCTCTTCTCATTAGTGGTTACTCATTGGGCTGCTAGTCCCAAGGTCGGCAGTTTGAAACCACCAGTCGCTCTTTGGGAGGCAAATGAGGCTTTCTATTCCCACAAACAGTTACGATGTCCTAAACCCACAGGGCGGGGCAGTCTGCTATTATCTTAGCTGGCGGGAACAATAATACACTATCACAACTCTCCCCCAGAGGTACATCAACTATTCCACCCTGTGCCATAATTTAGCCAGAAGGGATCTTGATTACCTGTTTCTTCCACAAAATATCAAACCAGTCCATTATACTGATGACTTTATGCTGATTGGACCCACTAAGGTGGCTATATCAAAGATTTTAGATTCATTGGTACAACATCTGTGTGCAAGAGGTTGGGAAATTAACCCAACAAAAATTCGGGCACTTTCCACATCAGTAAAATTTCTAGGGATCCAATAATGTGGACATGTCAAGACATTCGTACTAAAATGAAGAAAAACTAATGCATTCCCTTCCCCACTCCCCTACCTCCACTGCCCAGCCAACAACGAAACAGGAGGCACAATGCCTAGTGGTCCTTTTTGGATTTGGGAGGCAATATATGCCTCAGTTGGGTGTTCTACTTTGCCCTATTTATCAAGTGACAAGAAAGGCCTCCAATTTTGAGTGGGACCCAGAACAAGAAAATGCTCTGCAACAGATTCATGCTGCTGTGTAAGCTGCTTTGCCACTGAGATCATATGATCCAGCTGACCCAATGGTGCTAGAGGTATCGGTTGTTGATAAAGATGCAGTGTGGAGTCTCCGAGGGGCTCCTATTAGTGAATCAATTTTGGAGTAAAGTCCTGCCATCCTCTGCAGACAACTATTCTCTCTTTGAAAAATAGCTGTTGGCCTGTTTCTGGACCTTGGTGGAGATGGAATACCTCACCATGGGCCACCAAGTCACTGTGAGGCCTGAATTACCCATCATCAACTGGGTATCGTCTGATCCACAGAGTCATAAAATTGGATGTTTGCCACAACACTCCATACAAGATTGGGCCAGAGCAGGACCTAAAGGTACAAGTAAGCTGCATGGAGAAGTGGCCCAAATGCCCACAGTCTGCATTCCTGTCACATAATATTCCTTCTCTCAGTCTGCACCTATGGCCTCCTGAGGAGTTCCTTATGATAACTTAACTGAAGAACAGAAAATCCATGCTTAGTTTACTGATGGCTCTGCACGATATGTGGGTGTCACTCTTAAATGGACAGCAGCAATACTACAGTCCCTTTTGGGGATTGCCCTAAAAGACAGTACTGAAGAGAAATCCTCCCAATGGCCCGAACTTTAAGCAGAGCACTTGACTGTTCTGTTCGTCTGGAAGGAGAAATGGCCAAATGTGAGATTGTGTACAGATTCAAGGGCTGTGGCTAATGGCTTGACTGGATGGTCAGGGAATTGGAAGGAACACGATGCAAAATTGGTGACAATGAGGTGTGAGGAAGAACTATGTGGGTAGACCTCTCTGAATGGACCATGAAAGTCAAGATAATTGTGTCTCATGTGAATGCTCACCAAAGGGTTATCTTCGAAGAGGAGAACTTTAATAATCAAGTGGTGTGGCAGTCATGTACTCGTGTCAATTTCATGATTGGGGGTCTAGGGGTGGAGTCTAGCTTGTTAATCTGGAGATAGCCAGTGATTAGTCAATGAGGCCTCTGTGTAGGCATGGCTTTCTCTTGAGATTTCTGGGAAATCTCGAGGTATTTCCCAACTAGAGAAGAGAAATTGGACTCTCAGTCTCTTGGAGTCGGTCTACTGACAAGATGAGATGCATGCTGATCAATCCTGAGTCCTAGAGAATGGAGGAGCCAGAGAGGAGGCCACATGAGCTTGCCCTGATGGAATCAGGTCTCTGAGGCTGGAGAGACCCTAGCCAGTGCTGAGATGTTCGCACCACCAATGGATACTGCTGATGGACCCTGAACTCTAGAAACAAGGGGATATGGGAGACCCCTGTCAGCGCTGGAACACCTCAACTGCACATGCTTTGTGAGTTGGAAGGAGATTTTGTAGACTGGTATTGAACATAGGGGCTATTATAATACTTATGACTTTGGACTGGACTGGGTTGGGATGCTTTCTCAATGTTCCATTCTTCTTGTATATAAACCTTTCTCTTATATCCATATGTGTGTCTATGAATTTCTTTCTCTAGTCTACCTAGACTAACACAAGTGGATAAGATGACATGCATTGTGGAGACAGGTCCTCCTCTCTCCTACGCCATTTCTATTATCGCCCAATGGCCACATGGACAAAGTAGACATGGTGGAAGGGATGGAAGTCATGCATGGGTACAGCAGCATGGACTTCCACTCACCAAGGTTGACTTGGACACTGCCATGGCTGAATGCCCCATCTTCCAGCAGCAGAAGTCAACATTTAGTCCAAGATATGAGATCATTCTTCAGGGAGATCAACCAGCAACCTGGTGGCAGGTTGCTTACATGGGACCACTTCCTTCGTGAAGGGGCCAGTGTTTATTTTTACTGGAATAGACACCTACTCAGCATATGAATTTGCCTTTCTTGTATGCTATATTTGTGCCAAAACTACCATTTGTGGACTTAAAGAATGCTTTCTCCACTGGCATGACATCCCACATAACATTGCTTCAGATCAAGAAACTCACTGCACTGCAAATGAAATGTGGCAATGGACTTTTGCCCATGGAATCTACTGGTGGTATCGTGTTTCTCACCATCCTGAAACAGCTGGCTTGATAGAATAATGGAATGGCCTCTGAAAGACACAATTATGACACCAGCTATGTGACAACTTGTGGGCCTAGGGCAATGTTCTCTAGGAGGGTGAGTACGCTCTAAACCAGCGTCCAATATATGGTGCTGTGTCTCCAATAGCCAGGATTCATGGGTCCAGGAACCAAGGGGTGGAAACTGGAGTGACACCACTCACTATTACTCCTAGTGACCCACTTGCAGCATTTTTCTTCCCGTTTCAGCAACCCTATGTGTTTCAGACCTGGAGTTCCTAGTCCCAAAGGAAGGAACTTTCCCACCTGGAAACACAGCATGGATTCCACTGACTGGCAGCTGAGACTGCCCTGGCCACTTTGGGATACTGGTGTCTTTGGGTCAGCAGGTCAGGAAGGGTATCATTGTACTGAGTGGTGTGATTTATCCTGATTACCAAGGAGAAATTGAACTGGTGTTATATAATGGAGGTAAAGAAGAATATGTCTGAAATCCAGGAGATACCACAGGCCTTCTCTTAGTACTAACTTGTCTTGTGATATAAAGTAAATGGTAAATGACAGCAACTCAATCCTGACAGGACATCTAATGACCCAGATCCCTCAGAATGAAGGTCAGGGTCACCCCACCAGGTAAAGAACCATGGCCAGCTGAGCTGCTGACCAAGTGCAAAGGTAATAGAAAAAGGTAGTTCTACCTACCATTTACACCCATCTGATCAGTTGCAAAATCAAGGTTGTGATTGTCAGTTTATCTTCTTTATATGTGATTATTGAATATCTTCCTTTGTTTATATATGATGTACCAGACACTCTTACATTCAGTGTGCTTTCATTTACATGTATGATAGATGTGTGATGTTAGGAGTAAGTGGGCTTCATTACTGTCTGAAAGTCATATATGGCTAAAAAATTGTGTCCAGTTGCCAAGTTGGCAAGGGTGGACTGTCCCAGGTGAGTTTATTTTGCTAACCTGGTAAACAGGAACATGTGGGATTAACCGTGTCACAGTTTGATTGAAGGTCAAAGAGATAAATGACTTGACAATGTCCACTCCTCACTCTCTTGCTCTCATGAATGGACCAACGTGCAGCTGCTGTAACTAGTTCTCTGCCTCACCTTGTGAACTACACTCCCTGTGGATCATGTCATTAGGGTTTGAGTTTCCTTCGAGACTTGCTCTGCCATATTACTGGTGTAGCCACTTGAGCTTGAGTTTGATGGATCCTGTCATCTTGCATTGATTGAGTTTGCTATCCCATCTGGGTCTGCTTCACTAAACTCCTGAGTTGCTGATTGTTGATGATCCATCCTGTGGTTTGTTGCCTGTGGGCCTACTCTGCATACATTGCCAGAGGGAAGACTCTGTCTGCTTCCTTGACCTTTGAGTTGGCAGAGCCTCCTGAGTAAAGGACTTCCAGTATATAAATTATTCCACAGAAGTGAGTTGAACTGAGCCCTCTGTACTGCTGTATGGGCTAGTTAGCTGTTATATTCCATTGTGCTGTATAAATATATATATATATATACATGTGTATATATATACATACATATATATATTTATACAGCACAATGGAATATAACAGCTAACTATATAATATATATAATATATATAATCATGTGTCCTGGCTTTGTTTCTCTAGAGAACCCTGCCTAACACAATTGGTACCAGGAGTGGAGTATGTCAAGACATTTATACTAAAGTGAAGAGTAAGTTATTGTATCCTAACACCCCACCTTCCCCAATGACTAAATAGGATGAAACATAAGCTTGGGACTCTTAGGATCTTGAAAGGAATAGGTATGGTCACTAGTAATTGAAAGTCTTAATCTATTTGACAGTAATAGATTGACACCACCTGGTGAAACAGAGTTGTTCACATGAGACTATTCCTGACTTGTGAGCACAAAGAAGCATGGTTATTGAAATAAGTCCATCATAGACAGGCCAACTTCCAGAAGCTAGGATTGATAGTGATTAGTTGGCTTGCAAAAGTGTTCTCTGAGATAAGTTTTTATTGATCTTCTGAACAGGTTTCAAACCAGTTTGGGTGGCTTCTTGTTACTATGGTAACAAAACAACCAGTCTTCCTATACTTGTGGGAGCTCATTTCTTTGTTTGCTCAGCCCTGACTGGCACACTTTCATTTTATCTCTAACCTCTACGGTTGGTCCTAACTCTGGTCTGTAGTGGCTTGTAACATTTCTTAGCAAGTTACTTAAGGTTTCTGAATTTCTGCTTCCTCCTTTGTAGGGAAGACTAATAAGACCTACTTTTAGGACTATCATGAAGAGTAAATGTTAAAGTGTTTATAAAAATTATAAAATGGTCTCTGGAAAACTGATCGGCTATACCAAAATGTGCATAAACTACAGAGTGCTATCTGGTTACAAATATTTTATGACCTTTTACAATATTGATGCCATTACTAGCATGTTCTTTTAAACACAGCTCAAATATTCTTTCTTCCAAGAAAACATCCTTAAGTACTCTAGCTTTGACTGATATTCCTGGTCTCTGGATTTTGACATTTGTCATCTGTACCACACAGTGAAGATAAATAATTATCCCACAAAGAAGCGCTTATAATTACCCCATCTTGACTTATATACGGACATTTCTACTGACTGGTCTTAGACCCCAAACCAGATTCTGAGTGTTCTAGTGCAAGAGTCTTGCCTCTGTTCTTCATTTCAAAGACTATCTAAACTGAAAAGACCACATAGCTCAGGTCCAATAAAAAGTAACACACATACCCTCAACTCTGTCAGAAGCTAGCTAGTCAAACCAGATGCTGTCCAATCATTTCCAACTGTGTTAGTCCAGGTAGACGACAGAAAAAAATTCATAAGAATGCATATGGAGGGCTGAGCCCCGGTGGCGTAGTGGTTGTGCGCGGGACTGCGGCCCACTGGGACAGAGGTTCAATTCCAGCAGTGGGGCTGGGCCTCCTACTCCCACCACCGGAGAGCAGTGATGCCCTAAAAACTAAAAACTAAAAAAAAAAAAAAAAAAAAAAAAAAAAAAAAAAAAAAAAAAAAAAAAGAATGCATATGGATAGAAGGAAAAGGTTTATATACAAGAGGAATGCAACATTGAGCCCAGTCCAGCTCAAAGTCATAAGTCTGATATTAGCCCATTTGCCTGATCCCAGTCTATAACGTCTCCTTCTGACTCAGGAAGTCACAGGTCAGTGGGTACAGAATCCCGGTGGTGGCAGGGGTCTTCCCATGGCGCCTCACTTCCAGGGCTCAGGGTCTGTCAACAGCATCCAGTGGTGGTAGAAGCAACTCAGTGCTGGCAGGGGTCTAACCATGACTTCTCCAGCTTCAAAGGTCTGGTTGCATCAGGATAAGGCCATGTGTCTTCTCTTCCGGCTCCTCTAGCTTCTTGGATGCTGCCATCTTGTCTTGTGTAGTTCCTCTCCTCAGAGACTAACTCCCAACAACTGGGGAAATGGCCTCACTTTTTCACGAGGGAAATATCACGAGATTTCCCTGAAGTCTCAGGAGAAAGCCATGCCCACACAGGGGCCTCATTGGCTACTCAATGGCTATCTCCAGATTAACAGTCTAGACTCCACCCCTACATCCCAATCATGAAATTGATATAACGAATACATGACTGCCACACTAACTAATATGACCTTGGGTGTGTCAAAAAAGAACTGTGCTCAACAGCACATTTGTGCTGATTTTTTGGGAGTAGAACACCAAGTCTTTATTCCCAAGCACCTGTGGGTGGACTAAAACCTCCAACCTCTTGGTTTCACTCAGGTGAAAACATTAATCTTTTGCACCCTCTATGGACTCTGAGCTTATACAGACATAGACAATCACCTAGGGCAAAATGCTGCTCTGGAATCATACGCTGCTGTTTCAGTGTGGACATGGGACTCTCAAGTACCATTGAAAACACTTGAGGGTTATTATTTCAGATCACAGTGATTTCACTTATTTGGGAAAACATATTTAAGAATCTTGAGTGATTTGAAAATTGTTAGGAGAGACAGGATTGGCTTTTCGGTCTCAAGAATTTGCTGACCCGACCTAGGACATATCTCCACCTCTCTCCCACCCTCCTCCCAGCCTATCACAGCACTCGAAGCAGTCACTCTAAGTTCAGTGAAGCTTATACAGGAGATAAAACATACTCCCTGTCCTGGATCTACTCTAACCCTCTGGTTCTCCAAGTGGAGGTCCAAAGATGGAGTGACTTGTTCAAGGAGCATAAAGCCAGAACTAGAATTCAGGTGGCTTATTCTTTGCCATTGTTAAACACACCTCTGTAGTCACTGTCCCCAAGAATACCTGACATAGTTTCTGACTTCCTACTGGACACCAAACAAACATTTGTGACCATTTTCTTTGAGATGAGGCTACTCGGGTATTTGGAAAGTATAGCAATTTTAACATACTGTTGTCATTTAAGACAGTTGGTATTGGCCAGGCCTAGTCGTTTGGTTCATGGTTTTGAATTATCTGGCATTTTAGTTGTAATTTATAGTTATCAAACTCATTTCTTCCTATTATAAGATGCACAAAAGATATCGCAAATCTACTGAAGTAGAGATACCCACCCTACTCCTGGTCAAAATCTCTACCTACACAAATGGAAGTAGTCAGTGATCATATAAAATCTTCCTGGTTAAATATGGTATATGTGGTGGAGTGAAATGTCTTAATATGGTGCTATATCCACAGCTTGAGAAGCCCTGATTTCCTACTGGTTATGATTTGGACTGCTAATTGCAAAGTCAGTCTCTCAGTGGGAGAATGACAAGGCTTTCTACTCCCATACAAGTTTATAATCTTGTAAACTTGAAGGGTTGTTAACCCTGTCCTCCAGGGTCATGACAAGTCAGTGTGGATTTGATGGTAGTACATTTTGGTTCATGTGGTTGTAACTCCCACATGTGTGGGACCATGTAAATAAGGTGTTTAGAACACTGGTAGGTGATTGGTCCATTTAAGTTGCCATTCTATACATAAGTTGAATGAATCATTTAAGAAGAGAGCATTCTGAAGCCATCAAGAACAGTCAGCAGTGGAGCTCATGCGAGAGTTCTGTCTCTAGGGGTGGAAGCCCCAGAGCCTGAACCCTGAGACCAGAGACCATGAGACTGTGAGGTAGGGCACAGGCCGGGGGACAAGGCACCATGCCACAGAGGGTCAGACAAGAGATATGATGCAGCTGTAGACCCCAAACTGCTATGTAATGTTTTCTGATCCTGACTTGTCATTACTTATTAATTTTGCTAACAATCCCCCTTAATGGTATTGTTGGTGAGGTCTCTGTGGCCATTGCAATGGATTATCAAGCCCAGCCAAGAAGTAGAATGCTGAGGGAAGGACGATTGGTGTCAGAATAAGGTAAAAGAAGGCGGTATCTCAAAGGCATGTTTGGCCTCTACCTTGTGGCATTTCACCTTGGGCTACTGTGAAGATGAATTCTCCTTCTCCCTGTTGACAACAGAAGAGATAAGATGTGGCTTCCATGCCATTTTCATCAGTAAGGGAAATAATATATATATTAGTCACATCTATAATGAAAATTAGATACTTAAGATATAAATCCAAAACAGATTTGTATACTCACTCGCTCTCTTTCCAATCATTTAAACCTGAACTTGAAGCTCCAGGCTTAATTAAAGTCCCTTGGAGTCTCATTCTAGACACTTGAAATGACAACTTCTGAAGACATTAATTAAAGGCCAACTCAACAACAGCAGCAACAAACAAATGCCACACTCACTGCCACTGAGTTGATTCTGACTCAGAGTGACCCTATAGGGTAAAGTAGAACTAACTGCCCCATGGGTTTCCAAGGCTATTGAGAAAGCCTCCTCTTTCCTTCAGACTGGCTGGTGGTTTCAAACAACTGACCTTGCAGTTAGCAGCCCAATGTTAGCAACCCACTACACTACCAGAGCTGCTCTTACAGCAGTAGGTCTGTGCATCCCCACTCCCCACCCCCATCCAACCCGAATAGCATGTTTGCTGTTTGGAGGTTGATATGAGTACGTAGAGGAGAGGAGCTGGGGAGGAAGAGGACCTATACTCAGTAGAAGCAGAAATCATCAAGCCCCTTTCAAAAGACTCTTTAGTCTTCATAACAAATAAGGAACCCTGGTAACACAAAGGATTAAGGGTTGACCTTTTGCTAACCAAAAGGTCAGAGGTTCAAACCCACTAACGACTCTGAAGGAAAAAAGTTGGGTCCAGTCTGCTTCCATTAAGATTTACAGTCGCTGAGCCCCGGTGGCGTAGTGGTTGTGCGCGGAACTGCGGCCCACAGGCGTGGCGGTTCAAATCCAGCAACAGCTCTCTAGGAGCAAGGCTGTGTCTCCTACTCCCACCAGGGCAATGATGCCCCTCCCCCCAAGATTTACAGCCTTGGAAGTCCTGGATAGAACAGTTCTAGTCTAGTCTATATGGTCACTATGAGTCAAGAATAATTCTGTGGCAGTGGGTTCTGAGATTTATTATATAACAATCTAAGCTGGAACTTCACATAGTAACCACACCATCCTGCCTTTCATTTGCTAGATTTTATATGGGAATGCAGTAGGTATTGTGCCTTCCAGAGACATTCGACTCTTTATAGTCACCAGGCTAATTACATTTAGATTTTTTGGGGGGTCTCTCTTTCTTTCCCCAATCAGAAAGAAAATGTAAGCAACCAGAAAGGCAATTTGATCCCTTTGTCATGGTGTAGTGGTTACATGTGGGACTGCTATCTGCAAGGTCAGAAGGCAATTTGTATTAGTTAATGAGTATTAGTATTAGTATTAGTATGAGTATTAGTAACCACAATAATTTCATAACCTTTGATGCTGGAATCTCTGTCATTACTTCAAAATTATGAGAAAAATGTGAGTTATTCAAGGTTTTGAGTACAAAAGTGAGAATCTGACCTAATTCACAATAAAAAGGGTTAAAAATTCAGTTGAGAAGATTTAAAAAAAATAGTTTAGCAACTGGGATAGAGAAGCCATGTTTTTTTGTTTGTTTTTTGCTTTTTGGGCATCACTGATAAGCCCTGTTATAAGTACTTGAAGATACATGTTACTAATAACCAAAACTACGGGCTACTGTGAAGATGGATTTTCCTTCTCCTTGTTGACACCAGAGGAGATAAAATGTGGCTCCTATGCCATTTTCATCAGTAAGGGAAATAATATACATATTAGTCACATTTATAATGAAAATTAGATATTTAAGATATAAATCTAAAACAGATTTGTATACTCACTCAATCCTTCCCAATCATTTAAACCTGAGCTTGAAGCTCCAGGTTTCAATACAATACAATATAGCAATACAAACAATTCTCAAATTATAATCATAAATAAAAACTAAAACACTAAGGACATATATGCATGTATTCTACTGGAACAATAGAGATATAGCCATGCTTATGGGCAAAAGCAGGATGGCAGGGAGACAAACCTAAGAAATAATTTTGAGTGGTTGTGCTTCAAGGGTGCTCATTTTTCAAAATGTTCCTTAATAATGAAAAAAGATTCATAGTATACTGAAGGAAGTAGGGGAGCTCTGGTGGTGCAGTGGGTTAAGTGATGGATAGCTGCCCACCTGGTCGGCATTTTGAACCCACCAGGCACTCCACACAAGTAACACAAGGCAATATACACTCAGAACAATTTACAGTCTCATAAATCATGAGAAGTTCTACTCTGTTCTCTGTAGGGAGGCTATGTGTCAGAATCAATCCAATGACTATATTTTTGGCTCGGTTTGGGGTGTAGTTAGCATCATAACATATGAGGAGCTAAAAACAACAACAACAAAAAACAATGGGAAAAGCTCTGCTGATCAGAGCATTCATAGTACGCATTTTTTCCTGCTAGACAAGTATCAAGCAACTCACTCTGAGTTAGTGCACCTAGTGGTGTCATCTGGGAAAGTACTCTCTGACCATCTTGAATTTTTCATACAAGTAGTTTTGCTTGAACCTTATTTTTTTTGTGATGGCCCATTTAAAAGAACAGGTTGTGACTGTGAAATATTGTCTCTGAAAAAATTCCACAGAAACTATTGTGATGTTGAACACAGCTTGCAAGGATGGCGCTATGAGAAAACACACAAGTGATGAGTGGTTTTCTCATTTCAAAATAGGTGAAATGTTGATTGTTAACAAACTTCATTCTGGACATCTGTCAACTTCCAGAATGGATAAAAATGTGAACAAAATTCATGCACTTGTGCTCAAAGACCAAGAGCAGCAGACCATTGAAGAAATTGGAAGTTGTCTGGACTGTTTTAGAGCTTGGTTCAGTGAATTTTAATGGAAGATTTAGGAATAAGGGTCTCTGTAAAGTGTGTACCTTGGCCAGCAAAAAACCATCGACTGAAAACATGAAAGAACAGCTTCAAAGCAACCAAGACTCTTTTTACCAAGGTCATTACTAGTCACAAGAAATGGTGCTATTCTGATGACCCTCAAAGTAAACATCATCCAAGCCAGTGAAAGATGCCATCGTCACCTTGCTCCAATAAAGCTCTTCAAGTGAATCAAAGATCAAGATGATGCTCATCTTTTTTTGATGTGAGAGTGATAATGTATTTTAAGTTCATTTTACCAGGTTAGACTGTTAATCAAGCTTTCTATTTAGAGGCTCTAAAAAGATTGCCTAGAATTACGTAACAAAAAGGTCTAATCTGTGGCAGATGGGAGACTGGTTTTGCCTCCACGGCAATGCACCTGCTCAATGGGTCATCTCAGTGCACTAACTTTGGAAAACAAACAGCATGTCTCACATGTTTCATGCACCTGACTCACTTGAGCTCACTCCATGCAACTTCATTTTGTTTCCTCGAATGAAGAGGGACATGAAAGGACAGTGATTTGACAACATAGAAGAGGCAAATTAAAAAAAAAATGAGTGAGGTGCTGTCAGCTTTCTAAACAGATGAGTCTCCAAGACAAGAATCACATATTTGGCAAAAGCATTACTGGAGAGTGCTTTGAAGCTGATAAGGTTATTTTGTTAAAAAAAAATTAAATACATAGCTTTGAAAAAGTTCATTTGGGGGGAGGGTGCCCCCTCAAATGAAAGCAGAAAGCGCACTAGACTAAGAGTTAGGAAGTGCTACTAACTAGCAACAAGGCCCTGAAAACAGGTTTACAGTCTCTGAATCTCACTTTTCTTATCTATAAAATGAGGACATAAAAAAGTTATCTTAAGCACTCTGGCTTAGACCAATTTTTGGTGAGATGGCCAAATACACTAAAAAGGTCTGGATCATGGGCAAATATGGGACCCAATTTGGTGCTGCCCTCAGGAAAATAGTGAAGAAAATTGAAATCAGCCAACATTTCAAGTACGCTTCCTCCTTCTGCGGCAAATCCAAATAAAGAAGGAGACTGTGGTCATTTTGCACTGTGGTGCCTGCTGATGGGCCTGGACCTACAATACCAACTGTGCTGTCACAGGAAAGTGTGCCATCAGAAGACTGAAGGAGTTGAAAGATCAGTAGATGGTCCACTCTTGGAAACATCTCTGGCCTGTTTTTTTTTCTGTTTTTGTTATTTGTTTGTTTATTGGCTTCACTGCCTCTGGTGGTCGTGGGTGCTACCCAGTGCTGCTCCTGAGAGCCACCACTGGATTTGAACCGCCACGCCCGCGGCCGTAGTCCTGCACTTAACTACTTACGCCCCCAGGACTCAGTCCCTCTGGCCTGTTTTAAATGGCTTAACTTATGTTTTTTTTAAAAAAAGTTATTTTAAAGTTCCCTTGTAGTAGTTCTACTACTGATTGCATTTTCATTTTTTATTTAAGCTGATGTTTGAAAGCATCTAAAATGTTTGAAAGTGCTTAATGTGTATATACTTATGCGGGATATGTCCTTAAAACACATGTATGCAAATATTCAACTCAGGAATGTTTTCCAGAAAAGAAACTCTCAGGTCTCAGTCTCAAGTCAAATGAAAAAAATAGTACATCTCGACTCAAACCAGCCTTTTCTCTTTTTTTTAAACATAAGCTTTGATGTGATGAGTTTTCAGAAAAGCTTATACTTGTAATTAGTTGCTAATCGCAGTGATTCATGCAGTAGCATGACTTTAAAAGCTTTTTCTTGTTTGTTTATTTTTTGGGAGGGGGCATCACTGCCCCCTGGTGGGAGTGGGAGGCCCAGCCTTGCTCCTGGAGAGCTATTGCTGGATTTGAACCCCCAAGCCAGTGGGCCTCAGTCCCGCACTCAACCACTACACCACCGGGGCTCAGGCCTAGATAATGCTCTCTTAGGGCCTATAAAAGCTCACAGCTTGGAAACCCATGGTGCAGTGCTGCTCTCTCCTATGGGTCACTGTGGGTCAGCATCAACTCCATGGCAGTGAGTGCGTGAGGGATAGCCACTGACAGAAGTGAACAAGGGAAAGCTTGCCAGGTGACACAGGATAAACTGCTCTCTTCTAAATATTGCCAGACATCATGCTTTCTGTAGTTTAGTGCTACGTGTTAAGTCACCATGCCAAAATTCCCAGCAGGTGGCAACAAACAACTAAGCAACCTTTCCCAAAGGTGCTAACAGGGAGTGTTGGGTACCCAGGAAGCAGAACACATTTCACTTAGCTTGGCTCCAAAACATAATTTCTATTCAAAGAGAGCCTTCTTCTCCTTTCTCTATAGGTAACCAATCCTTGGAGACACAAGGCCTAGCAGAGGCTTTGTAGTCCCATAGACATGGGTTCGAATCAATGCTTACCTCTTACTAGTTTCTCTGAGCATCAGAGAAAGCATTAAAGTCCTTCCTCACTGGCCTGTGACACAAAGAAATCTAATACTCAGTATCCAGAATATGGCAAATTTTAAAGAAATGTGAGTGCCTGCCTTACTTCCTGAATTCCCCTTCTTTATGGTGTGTAGCACTTGCATACTTCGGCTTTTTCTATTATTTCTCAGCTCTCTAATATGAGTGTAACGTGTCTCTTTTGGTAAAGTGACCAGATTTTAAGCGGGACACCACTGATGGGGGGTGGGGGGAGGTTCTTGATTAAAAATTTGGTCTATATGGGACAACAAAAATGTTCATCAAGCTCAAAAATAGTATGGTAGTAACACATTCATTTTAATTTTAAAATGCCGTGGGACATTGTTAAATTGTTAAAAAGTGGGATGTCTGGTCACTACTCTTGGGTCTAGGCTCCCTGCTACATGAAAAACATATTGAACATACTAGAAGCTTGGGAAAAGTCTGTTGATGTCATCCTGGTAATGCACAGTGGTCACGACTCGGGCTGCTGACTTTACAGTCACTGAAACAGCCAGCCACTCCTTGGGAGAAAGATGAGGTTTTCAATGCTGGTAAAAGCCCGTGTTCGTCTGGGTAGACTAGAGAAATAAATTCACAGACCTTCATTTATATACACAAAAGAGGTTTATATACAATAGCAATTGAATATTGAGAAAACATCCCAGCCCAGTACAAATCAAGTCCATAGTCCAATATCAGCCCACATGTCCAATACCAATCCTCTTCAGATTCACGAAATACATGCAATGATGCCAAATGCAGAGGGTCACAGGCCAGGGAGTGGGAAGTCTTGTGGATCCAGTGGCGTTGTCAGTGTCTCCGTGCTGGTAGGGGTCTCTGCGTGGCTTCTCCAGCTCCAGAGGTCTAGTTGCGTCCGAGTAAGTCCATGTGTCTTCTCCACCTTCCAGGGTGAACTGCCATGTGTCTTGTGAGTAGAGCACCTCCAAGGGAGTGAGCAGAGAGAGGGAGAGAGAGAAGTGTCTCTTGCCTCCAAGAGTACAGGAGTCCCCAGAATTCTCAGGAGAAGGCCATGCCCAGACAGAGCCCTCATTGGCATACTAAACTCCACCTATCACTCTTAATCCTGGAAAGTCCAAAATTGACACCAGGTTATGCAACTACCACACAGTCTCAGAAATCCACAGGAGGCAGTTCCACCCCGTCCAAGAGGGTCATTATGCGGTGGCAGTATATTTGGAGTTGGGATTTTTAGAGCCAGTTGCCATAAAGTTGGACTTCTGTGTTTGCATCACAGAATTGTGCTCCAGAGGTTTTTCTTCCTTTCCACTTCAACGTCTGTGGCAGTCATGTGCTCATGTTAATTTCACGATTGAGATGTAGGGGTGGAGTCTCGCCTGTTAATCTGGAGATAGCCATTGAGTAGTCATTGAGGCCTCCATGTGGGCATGACTTCCTCCTGAGACTTCTGGGAAATCTCGTGATATTTCCCTCATGGAGATAAGACGCTATCTCTCAGTTGTTGAGAGTTAGTCTCAGAGACAACAAACTACAGAGAAGATAAGATGGCAGCGTCTGAGGAGCCGGAGGAGAACCCACACAGCTTTGCCCTGATGGAGCTGGACCTCTGAAGCTGGAGAAGTTGCCTGGAGATCCCTGCCAGCGATGAGTTGCTTCTACCACCACTGGATGCTGCTGATGGACTCTGAGCCTTGGAAGCGAGGAGCCATGGGGAGACCTCTGCCAGCGCCGGGACACTGCACCCACTGGCCTGTGACTTTGTGAGTCGGAAGGAAATGTTATAGACTGGTATCAGGCATATGGACTAATATCAGACTTATGACTTTGAACTGGACTGGGTTGGAATGCTTTCTTAATGTCCTATTCCTCTTGTATATAAACTTTACCCTTATATTCATATGCGTGTTTATGAGTTTGTTTCTCTAGTCTACCCGGACTAACACAACATTTTATTGTGCACTAGGTGACAGTCTAAGTAGCAAATTAATTTCCCCAGGGAGTCGTTCACACATGAATTGTTCTGTGACTTTTTTCATAATCTCTACAAAGTGCCTGTGCTCTCTCCATTTTCTCTTTCCTGAGTTCCTCCTATTTGTCTGGCTTCCTTGCTCCTTCCCCATCTGAGAACCAAACTATACTACCCTTTTGATTCAGTATAGTTGATTATTCCAAGGAACTTACTCTTCATTCCAACCTATGGCCATTGAGTTGATTCCGACTCATAATAAGTGTGTCAGTTACATGATTTCATGTCAGCTTGATAAATAAATCTAAGAGTGGAATCTAGCTTGTCAATCAGGCCATGGTCTGATTATGCCTCCTTGCGGGCTTGGCTTTCTCATGAGGATTCTGAGAACTTCCTCTCTTTCTACCTGGAGGTGGGCCATACTTTCTTTCTGCTTCACCCTCCTGTTGACAAGACATGTGGAGCCATACTGATGGCAGTCAGAGTCCTGTAACTACATCCAGCACCATTGGATCCATAAAACTTTGCATCCATTGGCCCATGACCTTCCTACATTTTGCATCATTTCTTGTGACTGTGTGTGTGTGAAGAGTGATTTATGGACTAGTATCTAACTTATGGACTAATATTAAATTAAGGACTTGATCTGGACTGGGCTGTGATGTTTTCTTAATATACAGTTGCTCTTTGATATAAAGTTCTTTCTTATTGTGGCGGTCATGTATTCATGTATTCATGATGTCAATTTCATGATTAGGATGTAGGGGTAGAGTCTAACCTGTCAATCGAGAGATAGCCAATGAGGCCTCTGTGTGGGCATGGCTTTCTCCTGAGAATTCTGGGAAGTCTCATGGTATTTCCTAGTTGGAGAAGAGAGACTAGACTCTCAGTCTCTGGGAGTCAGTCTCTGGGAGTCAGTCTCTGAGATGATGAACCACCGACAAGGTGGCAGAGTCTGAGGAACTGGATGAGCCGGAGGAGGAGCCACATGCCCTTACCCTTATGGAACCAGATCTCTGAAGCTGGAGAAGCCACATGGAGAGTTCTGCCAGCGCTTAGTTGCTTCTACCACCGCTGGATGCTGTTGATGAACCCTGAGCCCTGGAAGTGAGAAACCATGGGGAGACCCCTGCCAGCGTCGGCATGCTTCAATTGCATGTGCTTCGTGAGTCAGAAGGAGACTTTATAGACTGGTATTGGACATATGGGCTAATGTTGGATTTTTGACCTTGGTCTGGACTGGCTTGGGATGCCTTCTCAATGTTTCATTCCTCTAGTATATAAACCTTTCCCTTATATCCATATGTGTGTCTATGAATTTGTTTCTCTAATCTACTCAGACTAACACACTCATACACACATGAATGTCCCTGGATTTGTTTCTCTAGCTAACCCAAACTAACACAGTAACCCTAGAGCATAGAGTAGAACTGTGTGCCATGGCTTTTGAGGCTGGATTCACCTAGAGACGCTACATGCCTCACGTTTATCTCTCAGAGCAGCTGGTGAGTTCGAATTGCTGACTTTGTAGTTAGCAGTCCAATGTGTAATCATATTCTCCTTGAGGGTTCCATATTCTTCAATCATATTGTCTATTGTTTGTCTGAAATAGAGCATCCAAGACTGTCTTTATCTTTTTCCTATTAAGGCTTACCTCCTTTTTCTTTCTCTATAGACCCTCATATTCTCCAAGCTCTCACTTGTCATTGAGTCCTTTCTGACTCATAGAGACTCTTTCTACAGGACAAAGGCCAAATGAAGCCAGTGATCCTAGAAGAGAGAAAACCCTCAGTATGTTCCTAGCACAGAGGCCAATGAACACTACTGAGTCACAGTCTTCATGGTGTATGATGGAAACCATGAAAAGATCATGATTGGTGGCAGGTCAAGTCATCAGTGTTAGAGGCAAGACTACAGAAGTGGGGAAAGGCCCTGTTGGGATAGGGACACAATTGCAGGTTAAAATAGGTTACAAGACTGGTTCTGAAGTTTCATCCACCTGGCTGTGTATCTCCCCTTTCAGGGTAGAATGTTGTCTCAAGGCAATAGTCTCAGAGGGTCCTTTAACTTGTTTCTCACCTTTAAGTCTGGAGTCTACTCTCTCTCCCTCTTTTCCCTTTGAATTTTGTTCTACAGTGTTTTGCTCATTCTAACCAGGACTTTCTTTTGTGGTCTGGGCTAGAGTGGTTAACAAAAATAGCCTGGCACCACCTAAGTCTTCTGGTCTCAGGCCCATGGAGGCTGTGGTCCATGTGGGCCATTAGTTCTTTGGATCAATTGTTTCCTTGAAGTTTTCCTTTGTCTTCATTTTCTTATGCTTCAGGTGTGAAGAGACCAATAGTTCCTTCTTGAATGGCAACTTGAAAACTTTTAAGACCCCCAAACACTACTAGGATATAGAATATTATCTTTATGAATTGTTTTGCCAACTGAACTAGATGTCCTCCAAGGATATGATCTTTATCTTCAGACTTAGTGCTTTAATCTTAAAGCTTAAGTAGCTTCTATAACTGTGCCTTTTGTATGGCTTTATTATATGAGTATACTTGTCACATTTGCAAAGATAGCTAGCTTCAAAAGTTTACAGAAAAATTCCATTATTCTCAATTCTTCCATGTTTCCATGAATTTTTGAAGCCCTCTCATATGCATGTAGAAATGCATACCACCAAGAGATTGGAACTTGTATACACTATTGGTAGACTTGTAAATACCTCTAGCCATTGTGGAAAATTATGTGGTGATATTTAAAGCAACTAGAAATTGAAATCCCTTATAATCCAGCCAATACCACTATTAGGCATATGCCTTTATGAAATAGGAGACACAACACTAGTGGATTTGCACTTTCTCATGTTTATAACATCACAGTTCACAACAGCAAGAACCTGGAAGCAGTCCAGATGCCAAATAGTGAAAGTGTGGATAAAGAAACTATGGTACATACACGCGATGGAATACTATGCATCCTTTAAGAAAATAGTGACAAAAGTGTGAAACACCCCATGATATAGAAGGAGTTGGAAACAAATATGCTGAGTGAAGTAATTCAAACACAGAAGGACAAGTATTATATGAATGCACTACTATAAGAAGAAACACCAACTTAACAAATCTTAGGAACCAAATCCTGAACAACAGTAGAGAAGGTTACCTACATGCCATCAACCATGCATCATTTTCCTTTGGCGCCCTTCACAAGAGCTGATGTGAAGGAAGAGACCCCACATTGTCTGGAGTCATCCCTTCAAGAAAGGGGAATTAGGAGATGGCCAACACGTGAGGCTACATAGTAGTGACACACAGCTGGGGCAAATCATTGGTTCCCCTTCCCCTTCCCACAGGAATAAAAGGAGAAGCTTTCTGGAAATTCAAGCTAAGACCACAAGAGGGGACCACCTGCATTGTGGAGGAGACACTGGCAAGTTCTGTTGGTGAGTATAGTGGGTGTTTGGGAAGAACTCACCACATATCAGGAAGTGATGCTGAACAATGAGTACAGGGAAAACCTAAGGGGACAATGGATCAGATTGTAGGTACCTGGGTAGACACTATGAAATTGTTTCTACCCAACCTGCAGTGAACCACACCATGGACTAAGCACCAGGATGACCATGGAAGCTGACCTGGCATGTAGCAAAGCACAAGGGAGTACTACACCAGAAGGACTTAACATAGAGGTCCTGCTTTCTCAACACTGCCTGTACCCTTGGACTGAGGACTGGGGTGCTTGAATGGGAGCAGAAGCAGGGTGTGGCTGCCCTAGGATTGTAGAAGTGGCAGTCATTGGACCTCGGGGGAACCCTGGCTTGGTAGGTATCTGGTGGAAAGGGACCCCGGTTCACCATACATGTAGTGCCTCAGTACCCACCCTGCAGGGTCTCGACAGGTTGGAATCTATTGAACAAGGATCAACACTTGAGGGAGTTGGCCCAGGAAGACTCCAATGGCATTAGTCTCCCTACTTAGGGCCAACAGAACCCAATCAAATGAGAGATCAAACTGTGTGGGACAAAAACTCATGGGATGTGGCTCAAGGTGACACTATGCTCACCTAAACTGTTCATACCAACAGTATTTGGAGTGCTGTGTCACTGGGAAAATTGATGAAAGTAATGCAGCTGACATATATCCCCAAGGGGTGTTTTGAAAATTCTGTACTTTGTTTATATGGGTTTCTGTCTGTAGTTTACCATTTTTGTGAATTTTTTTCTTTTCTTTATTTGGGGGTGTGTGTGTATTCTGGTTGCTTGGCTGCTGATAGGTTTATGGCTACTATAAATGCAGTTAATATTATAGGGTTGTGATCTTGTCATACTATGACCTGAGATGGGCAAACCCCATGGGAAAGCAGATGGAGCCTGATCTCCTACTTAACTCTAGCCCCAATTCAAGAACAATTAGTTCTGATAACATGGCCCTGCTTAATACTCACCTTCATAAAAGGATCACAGAAGATAAGGGTGCTATAGCAAAGTGTGGTGAAGAAAATAGATGGTGTCGGTTCTCAATTGGAATAGTATCTGGGGTCTTGTGTTAGGCAGGGTTCTCTAGATAAACAAACTAGGACACATGTAGGTTTATATAGGGAAAAGGAATATAACAGCTAATTAGTCCCCACAACAGTACAGAGGGCTCAGTTCAACTCACTTTCACGAAACAGTTAATATACAGAAGGTCCTTCAACTCAGGACCGCTGCTAGCTCCACGGTTAAGGAAGCATATAGTGGACTGTGCCTTCAGGCAAGGCAAGCAGGGTGGGACAGCAAGAACAGGAAGATGAGCAGTTGGGACATAGCAGAGGTCAGTGGCACAGCAATGTAGCTAAGTGGTCCAGCTGCATCTGCAAGAAGCAGGTCTTGATGGAATCTCAAGCTCTGGATATCAAGGATCCATGACATCTAGGTGCATGGACTGATGGGTTGTGCTCCACAGCGGTGCAGCACACAGTTGAGGCAAAGGGCTAACTCAGGCAGTCGAGCACTGGTCCAATCACCAGGGAGAAAGAGGGAAGGGGGCTGGCCTTGGAGAGCCCTTTATCTTTTTGCCCTTCAAACAAGCTGAAATCTGATTAAATCCTGCCTGTGAGTTCCTATGGAAGCCTCATTGTCACAATAAGCCTATCAAAGGTCTTAAAGACTTGTATTAAAACAAGCAGCTATGTAAGCAAGGAGTCAGCTAAGTCCACACCGAAGAAGCACATCAGCTTGTGTGGTCCAAAGATCCTGACAATTAAAAATTCAAATCCGAGGGAAAACATTCTAAAATGGTGGAAGGAAAAGGTATCAGAAATAAGGTTTTGAACACCCAATTTGTAGATTGCTACGAAGGACAGTGCAAACCCCAAACCCATTTGCAGAGTATCTGGTAAGACTGAGCCACTGGCATAACCACTCTAGCCACAGGCAAGAGTCTCAAACAGCCTGCTATCAGGCAGAGACCACCGCAATCCTGACTATGCTGAATCAAACTCCAGAGGACCAGAGGACCTCCCTGTAGACCAGTGGTTCTCAACCTGTGAGTTATGAGCCCTTTGGGAGTCGCACGACCCTTTCACAGGGGTTTCCCAATTCATAACAATAGTAAATTACAATTATGAAGTAGCAAAGAAAATAATTTTATGGCTGTGAGGGGGGTGTCACCACAGCATGAGAAACTGTATTCAAGGGTCAAGGCATTAGGAAGGTTGAGAACCAATGCTATAGACGCAACCTGAGTTGGTTCTGTGTGAAAGCATCTCTTACTTGTTCCATGACAGACATTCATTCCCTGGCTTTTGGAATGTTTTTGAGAGTCTCTTCTTTCTTACTCATTCTTTGTATTTTGGTCTTTATACTATTATTATTATTATTATTATTATTATTATTATTATTTTATCCTTACATCTTATTTCAAATTTGATTTCTATTGTTCTTGTGGGATTTTCCAGTTTATGACCCACAGAAGGAGTGGATACCTCATGATAATTGTTGATACAGGGGATGATAGTGGATGCAGGGAATGGGTGACAGATAGGGAAGGGGGATTTCGGGAGTGGGAAATGACGATGGGAAGGGGGAGTTCTAGAACTGACTGTGATTGCACAACTCATTTTAAAGGTGATTTAACTATGGGGGGGGTGGTTCTAAAACTGATACGGTAATGATTGTACAACACTTCTTGACATGATTGAATGATTGAAGTGTATGCTATGTGAATTATGTGCCAATAAAACTGTTAAAAAAAGAAACATAAACCACCCCTATGTATGTATGCAGGTGTACTCCTGTAGGACTTCCCCTATTTATTTAGAATATATATTTACCTACTTATAAATAATTGTTAGGAATTGCTGCTGTTGCACAATTGTACAGGGAGCTTCAAAAAGTTAATGAAAGAAAAAAGACCAGGTTTACTGAAGGGGTAAAGACTGATATGGTTCCTGGAAATCTTTTAGTCACTGTTCAAGTTGGAAACTGAACTCACCCCCTGTGTTAGAAGATCAAAAGGACAGTGTTTACTCAAAGACAAAGTTTAGAGGGTTAGGAAAGGAGGAGATATGGAACCAGGAAAGGGAGGAAGTGGGATAAGTGAGGGTAAACGGAAGGGAAGGGATTGCAATGCATGAGTTGGGAAAAAATGTGCACAAAACATTACATGTAAAACGGATGATCTGAGCAGTAAGCCTTCACCAAATTCACAATAATAAGGGTTTTTTTTTAAGTTTTTTAATGCAAGATTCCTGGTCATTCAGTGGGCTAAGTGTTAACCCCAGCTCTGGTGGTTCCAGCCCACCAGCCACTCCATGGGAGAACTGTAGGACTGTCCACTCCCACAGGACTGAGAAACCCTATGGAACAGTTCCCTCTGCTCATAGAGTTGGAACTGATACACTAGCAGTGGTTTTTATTTTGTTTTGTGTTTAAAAGATACAAGCCTGGACCCCACTTCTGACCAATTGAACCAGAAACCCTCGAAGTAGATATTTATGTATTTTTAAGAATTCAAAATGAAACAACACACACACTCAGTTCATAGGAAAATAGAATTATAACTTAATGGAATTTTCCCCTGAGTTTGAAGCTCCCTGAGTATGACGAACATTTACATAGCATTTTCATCAACTGATTATTTTAGAAGTAGATAATTCGGTCTGTTTTTGAAGGCACCTCTGGGTAGACCCAACACTCATCTCTTGGTTAGTGCCAAGTACCTTAGCTGCGTACACTTCTTAGGCATGCCTATAATTCATTATGAGAAGACAAAAGTAGGATTGATATTTATTGAATGGTTCTATGTATTAGAAACAGTGTAACTATCTCTTTTAATCCTTACTATATTAGTCCAGGAAGACTAGAGAAACAAATTCATAAAGACTCATATGTGTATAAGAAAGAGATCAGGAGCTGAGCCCCGGTGGCCTAGTGGTTGTGTGTGGGACTGCGGCCCACTGACTTGGCGGTTCAAATGCAGCAGCAGCTCTCCAGAAGCAAGGCTGGGCCTCCCACTCCCACCAGAGGGCAGTGATGCACCCCCCCAAAAAAAAGAGATTTATATGTAAGAGCAATTGACTATTGTGGAAACATCTCAGCCCAGTACAAATCAAGTCCATAAATGCACTATTAGCTCATATGTCCAATACCAATCTATAAATTGCTCTTCAGACTCATACAACACGTGCAGTGATGCCAAATCCCAGTGGGTGAAAAGTCTTGTGGACCCAGTGGAATGTAAGCATCTCAGTGCTGGCATGGTTCCTCTAGTTTCAGGGCTCCAGCATAGCTTTATGTGTCACGTTAATAGGAATGTCTCACATGGAGTGTGTGTGTCCCACCTCCAGCGAGCTAGTTATCTCCATAGCACCTCCAAATGAGGTCATCAAGCTAAACCTTATTGACAGGATATTCACCCATTCACAAGTTGCTGCCAGATTATGTAACAACCACACTTATCAAAATTTCCCGGGCTTGGTAAGATTGCCTTCTTTCTATAAATAAAGAAATAAAGAGTGACAGTTCAAACCCACCTAGAAGTAGTTCTACTAAGAAAATGACATCCAGGAAAACCTTATGGAGGGGTCTCCTCCATAGCAAATGACATTGCCATGAGTTGGAATAGATTTGACAGCAATGGGGTTGTTATCTTCTTATTGTGGTGTCAAGATCCTGCTAGTAATTGGCAAGAATGGGATCTCAAACCCACATCCCTTTGATCTTTCATATAATCTCTTCTTTAGGACAGTGCTAAAACTATTACAGCTCAGGGAGAGGGACCTGTCTGATCAGAGCAGACAGGAGCAAATGAAGGGGAAGGGAGAGAGAGTGGAGCATATCCTGGCCCACGAAGTCTTCAAGATGTTATCCCTGCTAAGAGCAGGCAATGCACAGAGAGGATCATATGACCAGCCCCACTATGAGACCTGACATCCTTCACTCCCTCATAACTCTACAGGGGACAACCCTGGAGACAGTGTGGGAATGGCCTCGGTCTGATCCCACCGCACTGAGGCAAAACACGAAGGGCGTGCAACAGAACAGCAAAGTGGGCAGAGCAAGGAAGTCCTGAGGGATTATCAAAAATAATCTTTGGGGCCAGGGTGTGGCACCCCATCCAACTCAGTCAAAACACACTTCTAAAGATCAAAAAACAGACGTTGAGCTAGTTACAGAGTTTTCTCTTTTTTTTTGTCATTGTTCTCTTGTTGTTGTTGTTGTCATTGTTTTGTTTTCTTTTGCTTCGTTTTGCTCTGTCTTATTTTTTGGTGCATATTATTATGTCTGCAGGTCTATCTAGATAAGATAGGATGAACAAACAATCTGGAAGAGAAAACAATGGGATCGATGGTTCCAGGGAGAAGGGGAGGTGGGGAAAAGGAAGTAGTGTTGACCAACCTGGGGACAAGGGAACAACAAGTGATCCAAAATCAGTGACAAGGAGGGTATAAAAGGCCTGGTAGGGATAGATCAAGGGTAGGGTAACCAAGAGGAATTACTGAAACCAAAATAAAGACTGAGCATGATAGTGGTACAAGAGGAAAGTAAAAGGAAATTGAGGAAAGAACTAGGAAGCAAAGGGCATTGATAGAGGTCTAAATACAGGCATGTACATATGTAAATATATTTTTATATAACAATGGGGAAATAGATCTATGTGCATATATGTATAGATCTAGTATTAAGGGAGCAAATAGACATGGGCCTTTGTTCAAGTACACCCTCAATGCAAGAGCACTTTGTTCTATTAACAAATTAAACTGTCATTCCATGATGTTTGCCTTCCCGACAGAATTGCTAAAGACAAAGTGTGTGTGTAAGCAAATGTGAAGAAAGCTGATGGTGCCCGGCTATCAAAAGATATTGCATCTGGGGTCCTAAAGGCTTGAAGATAAAGAAGTGACCATCTGGTTGGGAAGAAACAAAGCCCACGTGGAAGAAGCACACCAGCCTGTGTGATCACGAGGTGTTGATGGGAACAGATATCAGGCAACAAAGAACAAGAAATCATTGTGAATGAGGGGGAGTGCAGATTGAAGACTCAAAGCCCATCTATAGGCAATGGGACATCCCCTTACAGAAGGGTCACAGGGAGGAGACGAGTCAGCCAGGATGCAGTGTAGCAATGATGAAACATACAACTTTCTCTAGTTCTTAAATGCTTCATCCTTCCCTCACCTCTGCCCCCCATACACTATCAAGATCTCAGTTTTACCTTTCAAATCTGGTTAGATCAGAGGATGTACACTGGTACAGATAGGGACTGAAAACACAGGGAATCCAGGACAGATATTTCTTTCAGGACCAGTGGTGAGAATGGCGATACCAGGAGGGTGGAGAGAAGGTGGGGTAGAAAGATGATATCAATTATATATCACTTCCTTCCTGGGGGACGGACAACAGAAAAGTGGGTGAAGGGAGACGTGTGGCAGTATAAGATATGAAAAAATAATAATAATTTATAAATTATCAGGGGGTGGGGGATGAGAAGCTGATACCAAGGGTTCAAGTAGAAAGCAAATGTTTTGAGACTTATAAGGGCAACAATTGTACAAATGTGTTTGACACACAATGAATGGATGGATGGATTGTGATAAGAGTTGTATGAGTGCCCAAAAAAATGATTTTAAAAACCCCACAGAATATACTGTCAACCACCAGCACTTTCACAGTGGATAAAAAGTACACGTGCTCACAATGTGTAGATGGAGTGGTGTCTTTTTGACTGATGACTGTTAGAAACTGGCTCTGCAGCAGTGTTCTGCTTCTGATGTCATTAGCTAGCTCACATTTCTGCCCTACCAGCTGTAGGTGGGATGGAAAGGATTAACATCTATCATCTGGATAGAGATCTCTGTTAACCTCTGTTAACCTAAGAAAGGATGGAAACCTAAGCTTCTTTTCTACTCAGACTATTTCTAAGGCAGCGTTTCTCAACCTTCCTCATGCCAAGACCCCTTCATACAGCTCCTCATGTGGTGGTGACCCCAACCATACAATTATTTTTGATGCTACTTCATAAGTGTACTTTTGTTGCAGTTTTGTTACATAATATAAATACCTAATATGCAGGGTGTATTTTCATTATTACAAAATGAACAGAAATAAAACAGTGATTAATCACAAAAATGATATGCAATATATTGTGAA